>OZ022581.1:11812996-11904897 GCA_963669155.1 Arbacia lixula | reverse complement strand
ACGAACCAAATTCTTTTTACAATTTTATCAAAATTTCCATTCACTCACCCCAAAACTTATTCACAGTGTGTGTAAAAAGATCAGCTATGAGCTCCCAGCGAAGGCTGAACGGTTGACATATTTCTCAAACCAGATTTTCTTTCGTTAGAGGAAGGCACTGCCTAATTAGAAATACGGCGGATTGTTTGAAACACCTGAATGTCTTGAATTTTATGAGGCAACGGGCATCATAGATCAAAGGAGCTCTATCCGAGCGCAGTCCATCCATGATAGGTCCATGCATGGTACAGGCTTTCAGTTTTGAAAAAAAAAATCGACAAAATTTCCCCTAAAAATTATTACATTTGTGGGTGGTTCAAATTTATTACATTTGTGGGTAAAGTGCGTTATTACATTTGTGGGCGTTGCAGTGGCGTAGACAGGTTTGTACACCTGGGGGGGATGACTGGGCTGCCAACGCTCGAGAGGGCGCGAAAGCGCCCGAGCGAGGGAGCGAAGCGCCCGAGCGAGGGAGCGAAGCGACCGAGCCGGGGGGAGGGTGTGGGAGGGGGGTGTCCCCCCTCCCACGGTAGGGAGCTTTTGCAATTTTGAACTTGAAATCGTGCAATCTGATGCATACTTAATGAGGTAAAATAACACACACAAGCTAGCGTGCACGCACACACACACATACTCTCTCACACACACACACACACACACGCACGCACACACACACACCACACACACACACACACACACACACACACACACACACACACACACACACACACACACACACACACACCACACATACTACGCCTTAAATGGACAGTCATAGTTTCGACAAGATCTACACACCGTTGCATACGAGTACAGAATGAACTGACACATATTGCAGGGAGGGTTCGTAATGGATCCCGGGGTAGTTTGGGTACCATTTGGCTTGAAACAGAATTTTCTGCGGTTTAATTTCTAGTACTGGAATGGAAAAAGTTATTATTATTTATTATTTTTTTTTTTTTTTTTTTTTGGGGGGGGGGGGGGGGGGATTGGGGCTAACCCAGTCGTCAAAACCGGCGTCAGTTTCATCATCATTTTTCGCCTCGGATGCTCTATCACCCTCAACGGCACTTTCTTCTGGTTGAACTTCCGGAAGTACAAGTCTAACTCCGACATCATCCGATTTTGACGAAGACGGCTGTTCATCATCATGTTCTTCTTTCTCATTATGCTTGAAAAAGAAGTGATCCTTGATGTTTTCAACTTCATATTATGAGCCATCCTAGAATCCGAAAATCAATTTACGCTGTGAATTATGTAAGGAACACACTCACATATATTTCCCCCTTAAAAAGTCAAGGAAGACAAGGCCTCCTGCTTAGCGAACTCACCACGTGTTTTTGTTTTCTAAACACAACAGAAAAGTAAGCCCACCCCCCAAAGAAAATTAGCATAACTTTTTATCGAAGCGGTTTTGGGCAAAACAATTTGCAGGATTGCTCCTTAACTTAATGACTAACCTCTGTGTGAAAATGATATTAATCCAATTATTCAAGCATGAGTGGGCAAATTTTAAAGGCAAAAATGTAACTTTTCAAAACTCACAAGGGTAATTATTTATGCCGTTTTAACAGTACATTTTGGCATCTCTTGTGCGATTTGTAAAGTGTATTCACTCAACCATGACACGGAAATGACTTCTAATGTGTACATAACAAGTCATGTTACATTTTTGTCAAAATATCCAGTTGTATTTTTTCACAAAAATAAAGGGGTTTTAAAAGTTTCAAACCCAAGAAGGATGAGTATTTTTTAAACGGTGCTCACTCAACCAGAACAATGGGTTAAATGTAAGGATATGTGTACGTGCATCGAGAGATGGATGATAAACAATGAAAGGACATAAGTTATGCATCAATAATGGAATTCATCCAAAATTCATATGACAGAAACCCAAAATTACCCTTGTGACTTTTGAAAAGTTACACTTTTGCCTCTTAAATTTGCCCACTCACGCATGACTTATTGGATTAATGTGATTTTCACACAGAAGTTAGTTGATAAGGTGAGAAAGAATCCTGCCAAATTATTTTGCCCAAAACCTCTTTGATAAAAAGTTATGCTATATTGCTTAGTGAGGATAAACCACAAGATAACCATAAAGTAGGCCCTACTTGTACGATTTTCTCTTCTTTACCGTCTGAATTGGCTTGCACCGTGTGAATGCGGCTAATACCAATAAACACAATTACAATAACGATGAGTATTATTATCATCATCATCATAATTATCATTATTAATATTATAATTGTTATCATTATCATTTGTACTATTGTTTTTATTATTATTATGACTAAGTAAGCAAATATCATTCCCCCAAACCTGGGGGGGGGGGGGGGATGATTGTACATGCCATCCCCCCCACCTTGTGAGTTGGGGGGGATGCATCCCCCTCATCCCCCCCCCCCCCCCCCCCCCCCCCCCCGTTGTCTACGCCCCCGGCGTTGTGACATTTGTGGGTAAAGTGTTATTACATTGATTTTGTGGGCGTTGTTACATTTGTGGGCGGTTATTACATTTGTGGGTGTAACAGCCTCGCCCCCCGACAAAATAATATCTACGCCTCTGACAGAACGGGACAAGCGAAACGCGACTCTACATTTATTTTATTCTCTCTGAGAAACTGTTGCCACACAATCATGTTCATCATTGCTCCTGTTGCAAAGTTTAACACATAATTTTTCAGCGGCGTGGACGTGGAGCATGTGTTCAAGGAAAGAAAGTTGTTTCATATCCTTCCATAACAGTATCCCTGGTATAATTGCCTCCAAACATGCTGTGTGTTGGCATCATTGTTTTTACGTTCCTCAAACATTTAACTTATTGCAATCATACAGCAACATGAATGATGAGTCGGAAAGAAGGAGGGAGTGACGACGGGAAGGGAAAGGTACACGGAAGGAGGAGGGGGAGGAGGAGAGGGGGGTATGAGAGGTCGGAATAGGAAAGGGGAGGAGAAGAGAGTATGTAGGAGGGGAGGAGGAGGGGAAGAGGGAAATGAAGAGGAGGAGGAGGAGGAGGAGGAGGAGGAGGAAAAAGTAAAAAGGAGTATAATGACGCAGGAGCGGATCCAGGGGAGGGCCGAATGGTACAAACATATCATAAAGAAGACTGTACAAAACATCGCTTTATTTTTTCTTTCTTTATTTAAACCCACACAAGAAAATATTTTACAAACAAGTGAACCGAAACATAAATACATACAAATATATACTAATGAGAAAACATATATAATAGATATGTGTGGGTTTAAGTTTTCATTGTTGCATTCTTTACGCATCAATTACGTCCAGCGCATAAAGTATGATCCCCATTGGCTGCCCAATCATAATCGATAGCCAGACGATAATGTGACCGATCCGCCCGCTGATGAAGTAGGTCGCAATAGCCAATGGACACTAATAAACAAAACACAAGAGAAAAACAAAAAAATGTGGCAACGATTAGAACTCTCAGATAATGCTAATTAGAAAATGGTCTCGAGAAATCATTCCATCTAGCATTTTGTCAAAATATAAGACATGAAAGAAACTCGGAGGGTCTCATTTTAGTGTGCTTTTATTCCTAGGCGTTCGTTTGAGGTCAAATTGAATAAAATTTCAACCCCAAATCATGTAATTTGGCCAACATCATAATGACTCTTGGAATACTAATGAATACTATTTAGAAAAACGTAAAACGGTCAGATTGTATCATTTCAGGATGTTTGATCCACTTATAGGGTGAGGAAAGGAAAAGAAAAAGTGAAAAGAGCAGAGATTTTTTTTTGTTTGGTATAACACTTACACAAGACTGTCTTTAGCTTTAGTTATCGATGTTTAAACATAAAAAAATGAGATTAAATTTAAGTAGAAGGAGAGGGTCGTGAGAGCTGTGAAAAAAAACAAAGTAGTTTTACAGACATGACAGAAAAAGAAGAAAGAAATATTTATCGTTCGTTCAATCCTGAGGTGATTAAGATATAACGCGAGTAACTTTTTTTTTAAATAATATGCCACATTACATGTTTATGTACTGCTGTAATGAATCAATCAATTGTAAAACATACAATTAGATGTCACGGTTAGTAGGAAATAAAAATGCATTTGACGTTATTATTGTTGCGGTATAACGATGTCCATAGAGACCCGTATGTTGTTATTCATATCAATCATGATCAAGTAACACGTCAAATGTTACAGCCACAAACCTACCTGTGCCATCATGCCATAGAATGCATGCAGGCTGAAGATACGAAGGGGAATACTGATGAGATACTGTTGGAGGAGAACACAGGGTATTCTGAACTTAAACAAGTAAATTTGATCAATTTAATTGAAAATAATCACTCTAAACTCATATAAGGCATAATAAACATTTGTAATCTTTTTCCCGAAGTGTTATACCTGCTTCGTGACGTTCCTCTTTGCTTGAAGTGATAGTGAATAAGTGTATTTCCGGATTAACGAACCCTTTTTCATTTTCGGACTAACGAGCATCGAGGTATAGGCATTTTACGTGTTTCGGAATCACGAACCTTCGGAATAATAATAATAATAATAATAGAGCACATTTATAACGCGCCTATTATACTATGTTTCTAGGCGCTGTGTTGCTGTTGTCCCCGCAGTCATTAAGTGAAGTTCTATCCTTATACCAAATGGAAAGCTGGGACAGCAGCACCACGAATAAATTTAAATTACGAGAGGCAAATCAATTCGACCTATACAGATTTAAATAAGTGGGACTTTCGGAATATCGGAACTTTCGGAATATCGAACTGTAACCGTATTTCCAATCCACATACTTGAAGTTATGAAGTTTGAAAGGATTATCATAACCAGTGAACTCCGTTGATTTGCGTTTTTGTGAAATGACAATGATAGGCAAATCAAGGAGATGGGCCTCATTTTATCGAATGTTTCATATGTTGTTTACTCGTCCGGCATGTCCGTGTCATATTCAAATTGCTTCTGTGCCACATTATTCTGGTAATTATCTTCGGAAACTTACTCGGATATAATTATGTCTATTCTCCTCGGTTTCTTCATCTCCTTCGTTCATCTCTCCACCCCTCTGACCCCTCTCCTCTCTTCGATTCTCTCAGTTCATTAATTACACACCCTCAACTCCTCACATTCATTCCCTTTTCTCAGTTCACATACTATAGACACTTACCTCATGAAAAATAGCAGACAGAAAGAAAACCGACAGGCCTGCAATGATGTTTCCAAATTCCTTCTTATGTTTCAAGTCAACGTAAACATGCCTGCAAAATAAGACAAACAAACTGTATGAATGTACCCATTAAATTTTAAAGAGGGTGATAATCGAACTTCATATTTCAAACATAATTATGCACGAGAACTCATGTTTTCCACAAAAAATATCCATATTGTTTTCTTTTTTCCCCACTAAACTGTTAAATAAGTCATACTTGCAACAATTTGATTGGAACTTCAACTGCTGAAAGGCTTATGTTATTAGAATAATCATGGTAATGGTATCAGATTAAGGTTTTATCTCGATGTTTCGGGGGTCTTTTAATCCAGCCGTTGAGGGCTATATAGATCATAACATGACCTTACAATGTTAAAAAATGGAGGTCTGTGTAACTTGAGTATACTTTAGCCTTACGATTGATTGTCAGACTGCACTTCGCAGCCCATGTCTTACCGAACGGCCCACTTGTGCACAGGCATATTCCAGCGCCTCCAGAAATCTACGATAGTTTCAGCATGCCTAAATATGAGGAGAAATATTTAAAAAAATATACATAATTATTAATGACATTATGATTATTGTCTTTATTCTAAGGGAATGTTTTATCATTATTGATTAACACCTCTCATTTCTAATTTTATAGTAATACATAAGTACTGGTATAATATATAATATCATAATAGAATAAGGAGTCGTATGTGTAGTAGTAGTAGTAGTAGTAGTAGTAGTAGTAGTAGTAGTGATAATATTTTATTAGTTGTGGTAGTAGTATTAGTATTTTATCAGTGGCCGTCGTGAAAGCAGGTTCTTAAGCTTAGTTTTTAATTCACTGCATTGCACGAATACATTCTCCCTATTTCTATTCTACGTTAGCATTGTCCGCTCACCACCAATCGGTGTAGAAGTCGCGATCTGCAAATTGAGTCACTTCGGCTAGGATGTTTAGTCCGAGATGAAAAAACGAATAGAAAAACATCAGCCAGCACAAGTTATTCGCGACCTGTAAGAGAAGAAGATACCATATGCATTTTTAGGGGGTAAAAATCTATTTGAAGGCGGAAGAAAGGTCCAAACATCTTATATATGAGTTCGCTGTAAGGAGACTAAATGTTAACATTTATAGCATCTGCATCCATAAATTTGTACATCCTATTTCAGATACAAATGCCATTAAACGCGAAATTACCTAACATCACACGGTACATCACAAACCTAATGAAGCACATCGTCAAATGTGATTAGAAAAAAAAAATGTAAGAAAATACGGTATCGGGGTTGATCAACATTTCTTCTTTTCGGCAAAATATTTAAGGGCAAACACGCTCTCCGAGTACAATGCACATTTTTGATACGAGTGTACTCTATCTATATACAAAGAAATGATTTTATCAAGATGAAAGACTTACCACTAATTGCACGAACGACTGGAGTGCTGCAAGAATGGTGGGAATCTGTGAATAAAATTTGGACATGACAATCAGGAGCCTTACGTAAATATTATCAGATCTGTGACCAAGATTAGGTGTGTAGATGTGTGGTGGGGGTCGTCTTTAGGGCAATAATTCTCACCTTTTGTCATTAGAGCAAGGACTCTCCTTAATAAGTGTTGGTAGATTGCTGTCAGTATGGCAACCTTTGGAACTTCCGAGAAATTTCAGCACTGCTTGGAGTGTAAGTGTATTTTGTATCATTTTTGGAGCTTAGTCTCTATATTTTGCGGATGATTTCGATAATTTTTATTTAAATACCCAATTTCTTACCTTCGTTTCCAGCATGGTCTGCAGATCTAAAACGCGGAGAACCTATTTGACAACAAGATTAGTGAGAGAAAATCAAGATTATTAGAAAGATCAGACGAGATCAACCATGATAATTTAACCATGCCCATCACAGAACGTCTACACACATTACGTCACACACTTTCATGAGTTTTAGTTTCGTTTATTTCCATATCTCTAACATAATTAAGCGAGTACATTAATGAGGCGAAACGATGATGATCGAAATGATTAGTGAGCAAATGTTTTGATATCATATCTCTTAAGTAACCGTATATTCAAAAGCCATCGGTTTACTTCACAACATACATGTAGGCATGTTTGCACCCGTAATAAGAAATGGTAAGTTTCAAGCAAGGAAAATGTCATTAACTTATCAAGCGTTTCCGTGCATCTATGGTAATGAGAGGGGTAAGCCTAGCCCTTTACCTGTACGTGCTCCAAAGTCTCACTGATGAACGGGTTGATGAGCTGTTTCAAAACGAAATCGAAAATTCAGATTTGAATTGCTCAAGTAAGAATGCGTTTTATTGATTTACTAAGAAGTGTATACATGATCATGATGTAAAATTCATTCAAAAATTTTGACCCCACACTCACTGCAGGGAAAAGAGATATAGGTGTAGACCTACATTAGCTTTTACAAGGAAATCGCTCCAGAAATGGTCCCACGTTTGTTGTGTTTCACTCTAAAGAAAAAAAAACTTATCAAACTAATATGTAACCTTGAATACCAGTGTATCATTTCCCAGACATGATAAAATAGTACATTAAACTTGGATAACAAAATGATTATAATGAACAAAGTTCAAAGTTTTAAAGCTCATACCTGTTGCTGCAGAAAGAATGCCAGCTGGACCAACACGACCTTTTAGAGATAAAATCAAAGCATAAGTTGATAATCATGAGATAGTTATATTTAAAGATGATTTGTAGAATATCTAGGAATTGCCTGAATACATTTCTTTGTATAAAAATCTCAAAGAGTCCTAAGAGGACGTTCTGGTATACCAATTTCTTGCTCTCTAAGGCACCTCTTAAGTTGGGGACTTAGAAGAAAACTTAAGAGAAAACTTAGGATCGTTCTGGAATACCACCCTAAGTTGTTTATAATGACTGAATTCCAAATCCACCATGAAACAAGTAATGATGATGATAACTGTTGAATTGATGTCGAGATAGTTCAGAGTCTGAGCCCTATTGCATAAAACTTACCATTGATGGTAACTTTGCTTCCAATGGCAACTTGTATGGAAACCTTGAATTTGATTGACTGTCAAGCGGTGTTACAATGGTAGTTACCATTGATGGCAGAGTTACCAACGAAGGTTTTATGTAACGGGATCACAGTCCATTGGGGGGGGGGGGGGGGGGGGAACTAGATACGTACCAGTTGTAGGACCAAGCGGGCCACACGCCCCACCCTGATTCTGTCAGAGCGAGGGAAGTTGAGATCGTAGCACAAGGTCGGGGTCATGACGAAGTAGCACAGGTCTGTGTACAAGGAAAGTGAACAAAGCGAGAACATGGTCCCGTCTTTTAACGTGTTGCGATTGATTGATCGCAGATCCCATTCCCTAGAGAACATCTACTTTATAAGAGTCCAGTTGCAATCAATCGAAATTATTTATAAGACAGTGCCTATATCTATTCATGCATTTTCCCCACTGAATAAACAACAAATAAACACAAACAACCACACTGAGATTAATGAGAGAAAAGTGATAGCAGATATGGGTTTTCAACACTTCAACGAAAATGAATATATCAAGGGTCAGCCGAAACAGGTGATCAATGACTCTGTAATGTGCAAACTTACCCTTGATTGTCACGTTGTTAGGGTACACTGTAAGTGGAATGAGGAAAGAAAAGATAACAACAATAAAACAGGATAAAACTTATATCAATTTATTAATTGATTCATACACATTTCACAGCATAGATAACAAAAAAGTATGCATTATCATGATAAATTTGTATACTACAAAGCCAATAGCAAGATATAACAATGTGTAAAATCAAAATATTGTTAAATAATGCATCATGACATATTCATGGATTTATGCTTTTCTTAATTGAAAGTGCAATCGAATGGAGAAAAAGTGTATATATCTTGCCAAATGTAATGCAATTGTACTGTATAATGGCCGTGTGTCATGTACCAGTGGAGATTAAGACTATACACACAGTACATCTGAATAACCGAAGAACGACAGCTTTGTAATACTCTTATCACACCGTGCGGGAAAAGCAAACGCCCTCATACTGTACCTTGTCCAGTTGGGGCGGGGGCAGTGGTAGGGGCAAGTTCGGTGTCTAGCGGGGGCAGTTTCCTTAATCTGCGGGAGCGCCGCAAGACCGGGGGAGGAGCGGGAGGGTTGAAGTAGAGCTTCCGAAGACGGTTGTTGATATCTCCATAGGAAGTCAGCTTCAGCAGGATGATGGTGTAGCTGCCGACCATGATGAAGCCTTCAACTAAGGTTCGATGGCAGAAGACAGACAGAAAACGTATAATCAAAGATAAATACAAATACTTACCAAAGTTAATGCTCATCTTTTTGTGTAAAGTATTCTGATCAAGTGAACCCATAATGCAAAATGTCGCAACAAAGCATTGTCATGATTTTTGATGATGATTTATTTCAATGCAACTTACTTAACATGTAGGACATCCATTATATGTAGAAAACACACCAATGTTACAAAGTGAATGATTTTAACCCTTTCTATACTTGACAAATTGCACCTTTATAGGCCTACAATAACAAGACAGTGTTCAATGCATGAAAAGAACACTGAGGTAATATACATCCAATACCGAATAAAGACCAGGTTTTCTCACCTGCGTGTATGTATTGGAATGCCGAGAGGACATAGACCGGGGTGAGGAAGACGCCGAAGATGTTGATCGTGCTGGCGATGACCGTGAAGGTAGCGCCAATCAGGTTCTGAAATAGAAATATTGACATACTCATACATATAATTACCGGCCCCTATCACGCCCATGGTATAGGCAGCTAGGATGGGGAAGGGAGGGGGGGGGGGGGGTACTGTTCTGTGCAATACATGTATGTCACATGATACATTAGGAACAGGCTATTCGTACATAAACGTGAAATCAAAATTTTGTACACATGTACAAAAACAACTCCTTATTGCGTTGCTGAACTCTCAATTTATATATTTAAATTCATGTACATGGGGGTATCATGAATGGTTTTTAGATACGCTAATTATACAGGCAGGACATGCATGCGCTCTTCCATCTATTTCTCTCTCTCTCTCTCTCTCTCTCTCTCTCTCTAATCTTCTTCTTCTTTTTTAAATAACTGATACAGTAAACTAAAATGACAATCATGTTAAACATAGAAACACGGCTTCACTATAGCATGACTAATATACATATATCATAATGTTAAGTACAAACATATAATTAACGATCTAGTTGTTTTATTGATAACAATAATCTATGTTTGCATGAAAAGTAAGAAGAAACCAAGCATACTTTGGAAGCGAGCTTCTCGATCACATACGCTGCCAGAAGAGGGATGATCAGGGCTGGTTTGAGGAGAGAGAGAGAGAGAGAGAGAGAGAGAGAGAGAGAGAGAGAAAACAAAAGTAAAACTCTGAATATAATTGGTACATGATGCTATAGAATAAAAGCATGTAGGTACATAATCAGATCTTAACAACACGGAAAGTTTACATCGAACATGTCGAATTAATTCGCTGTGTGGGGCGTGCAAGATAGACGTAGATGGGTGAAAAGCTAAAGGCACCGCAAACAATACGATGCGGTCACGATTCTACAGTCGTAAGGGCCAACGACTGGAAATGTGACGTAAACATCTTGTACAAATCCAATTACCAGGTCCGGCGATTCAGCCAGTCGCAAAGCCGTACCAATGATCGGATCGTGTCACCTGCTGTGGCTGTACGAGGTTTAACAGGCTTGTTGAAATAAATCGCCACTCACCATACGAATTGCAATTCAAGTTATCAGCATTATGTATTATCAAAGCAACATGTTGGTTGTAATTAGACTCACCAAGATGGAGGTACAGGAGAGAGAAGGTAAAAGGGTTAAAACCCATTCCGAGGTTGATCAGGATTCCATTCCTGAAAAGAGGAAGCCAAAAGATGAAACTAGAAAGCTAGAATAGCTCTTCCACCCATATAACAATAATGGAGGGTGATTAATTCGCGTGTGATTAAATTCAACTGTTAGTATCAACATTATATCTCATATCATTCCATAATTGTGATTAACATTTTCAATTGAATGCAATAACATTCTTCCTACAGGTTTTCATATCGAGGAACTTTATGTCAGTTATCGAGATGAAAATTTTAAAGAATGAAAAAAGTTTCATATTTAATCAGACCCGTATAGTTGAACAATTTCAGCAACACTGTTGACATAAAATTGAACATTAATACGATAGATACTATTTAATGAAGGTTATGTATTGATTGTGGGAACTTACTTCATCACACTCGCCACGGTCATGATGATAGTGACCAGGGCCTACATGGGAGGTAAAATATGCCATTTTAAGGTCATGTGGTTTGTACAAATTTTTTAAATTTTACTTTGTTTTTATCAAGCTACAAAGGTTTTAATCTATTTCGTTACATTCACTAATCTGCTATAAGTATAAGTTTCACACAGTACTATTTCTTTGGTAAGAATTATGAACATGATGTCAAGTATGAAAGGAATGACACATAAATTTTCATTCAAATTATCATTTCCCTGTGGTTATGGTTTTGATGATAATATCAATGCAAGGGTATTGGTTATCACTATTGAATAATACTCTGTCAAGAGCAAAGAGGGGGTAAAGGAGAGGAAGAGAGAGAGGGAGGAGAGAGAGGGTGGAGAGAGATAGAGAGAGAGAGTGAGAGAGAGAGAATGAGAGGAAGAGAGAGAGAGAGAGAGAGAGAGAGAGAGAGAGAGAGAGAAAGAGGGGGGGTGGGGGTGGGGTGGGAGGGAGAGGGAAGAGAAAACTGGAGAGGGGGAGAGAGAGAGGGAGGGGAGAGAGAGAGGTGGGGGTAGATGTGCGTAGATGAGAAGAGCGGGATGGCCGTATAGAGAACTGACATAGAGAAAGGCAAACAGAGATGTACACATTAAAAGAGTATGCAAAGAAAGGAGAGATGCAGCAAGAGGGCAGAAAGGGCGAAGAGTAAAGAGAGTAAATTTACTGATAGTAAATAACTAATCGTATTTACCAGAAGATGGGGGAGTCCAAGGGTCACGCCGGATCGGGTCAGAAGGGATTCACGAGCAAAGAAAATTCTGCCAAATAAGACAGTTATAGATTAATTATTAGTGAGGATCATCGTCACTGTCAGATTATTCAGTGTGAAAATGCGAACTCTTGACATGAATGCATATACATGAATCTGTCCGAATGTATGTTATGTATCACTTCAAATCTTTAACACCCTCATTGCAATTCCTTATGCCAACTGAAATAGTATTTATTATTGTCGTTGATCAAACATGTATAGCTTACATGCAAACTAGCTTATAACCATAACGAAGGAATGGTAAATCGTATCAGATTAAACGATCTGAGGGAATTGGATAAAGTTTATTAAAGTTTTTTTATCGTGTTAGTATTGTAACTATGAATGCACAATTGAGTAAGACCAAGGATGCTACGCTTCATATATTATTGGTAAATTAGCAATAAATACGTTAGTTGGGCCTTAGTCATTATTATGATACACAATGCCCGTCTACCTTTTTTTGATTATAACTACAGTTGGCGCCAGACGTTTTGTGCATCACTGTGCATAGATTCTAGCGTGCTACGCATTTGTTTTTGTTTTTCAAAGTGACGTGTGGAGCGTCATAAAGATGCGAATTATACCCATGACTACTTGTACGCTCGAACTGCTCATGCGCAGAAACAAGTTTGCGCTGACATCATGGACAACACTGAGACACTGGTCAAAACAGACACAACTTTGACACAATTTCAATTATTACTGCATAATCAACATTAAGCATTATTCTGCTCTACAAGTAATAGGTCCACATACACATCGTATGCATTGTAGTATGGTCAATTCCAATGAAAAAAAAAAATAACATTGTATTACGTTGTCATGTACGGTGCATATATGTTTTCACTTAAGATAATTCTACTACCCCAACATTTTGTCTTCGAACATTGTCACATATCTCTCCATTTCTTTCATTTCACACCCCATGTCATCAGTTATATTCCATTCATAACTCACGGTCGGATATCCATTCTGAGAGAGGTCGATCAAACGATAAACCAAAAGCTGCAAAAGAGCAGAGAAGAGCAAGCCAAAGCAAAAGCCAAGGAAGAGCTCGGGTTCAGAAAAGCAAAAGCTAATCACTGACACAAACACAAACTTTCAGCTATATTATACCTTAGGAATTGCCCTAAAACGCGTATGCGTACTGATTTTGGCCAATCAAGTGTGAGAAAGTCATTGACATCATAATTCAAACTGCGTAACATATCGCGCTTTCCCTTATTTGGCAGAGTTTTATTATGGAGTGCGCATGCGTAAGAATTTGCCCTTGACCTGAATATCACGCGTTGCCAGGAGTGATGTCAGTCGCTTGACGATGGCAACAATATCCTGCATAATCCGCGTAGTGTGTTGTTAAATATAATGATGAAGAAATAAATGCACTTACACCACAAAGTAAAATGTAAACTTAAAACACTTTATTCATTCATATTTTCATAAAACTAATGAAGAAAGATATTACTATTGGTATGTCAATATGCAATTGTTTATTGATTATGCATTGATATAACTTCTATCTGTTTAAAGGTATAGCCCGTCCCTTATGCAGACCCAATTCTGAAAATTCCCTGACTTTGTCATAGTTTGAGAGAGAATGGCTGTAAAGCTTTCCCTAGCTAATCGACAAAGCGTACTATTCTGTTTTGAGGAAATAATCTTCGATAATTGATCAAACTTTCTTTTTTCGTACCACGAAAATAGTCAGATATCAAGGAAAACTAGATAGATTTTCATTTATACTACGGGAGTTATAATACCTCTGACCTTAAAATCTCACTGTTGGTATCCCAAAGATACGGGATAAATATTGACAAACTTTCATGAAGATTGCATATGTTTGTAAATTAGGGACAGGCCATCTTTAATTCCTTATATTGACGTGATCCTCTTTTCCGTTTGTTCATTGTCTGAGGAATGAGAGGAAAACTACTAAGTAATGCATTCAAACTGTATTGGGTCGGACAAACTCTCAGGAGATGAAGTCAGTGAATTATTGAAGAAAACATAATTTCAGTCCATAGTACGCATAGGCCTAAGATATGAACTTAGTTGTGATGGTTTTTATTACACTGTAAGTGAGAGTTTAAAAATGTCATTACCAGTGGTCTTTTAAAAACTTTTTCAGCAAAGAATACAATATTGAGTAGGCTCAATTTGATTGACTTTCGTGTGAAATGTGGTGGACATGACAAATGACTGTTGTCCGTGTTCAGCTACATTGGTTTTTCTAAGAAATGACAATTGTTCATTTCTATGTCGCTCTTGTTGATCTTCTTATACAACACTGCTAATCCGAATCAAAATGATTCCCGAACACTCAATTTTTTTTTCATAAGTGGCTACCCTGAGCCTACTTATTTGGAATACAAACATGAATGCTTTTGAAAATATAGGCTACAAATTTTCCATGAATATTTCACACCACTTAAAAGAGTATGATTAAGACGCACTGCTCGTGAAATATCAACACTGCACTTGCCTATTTGACGGAGATGTCGCTCATTAGAAAATGTCTTTTTGTTCATGTTTTCATGATGCAGTCACGATTGAGTAACTATGATACAATTTGTATTTTTCAAGAAAAATGTCTAGGAGGGAGTTTCATGAACTAACATTGATTCAAGATTAAGGATTGAATACTTGGTTGTTTGATTGATTAATTAATTGATTGATTATGAAGAGTTATTCATAACCCCCGTGAGAGTTGAATTTTCAAAGTGTCCTTTCCCCTCTTGTTCGCATTACCGGACGGTACCGGTACGGTATGGTATGTATGTGAATGTGAATGAGGTGTACGGGAAAGGGCAGAGGACTGGGGCAAGGTGGAATAGGGGGAAGGGAAGGGGGCGGGGACGGAGTATAGAGGAGTCTAATGACGCAGGAGCGGATCCAGGGGAGGGCCGAAGGGGCCGCGGCAATATCAAGAATGGTACAAACATATCATAAAGAAGACTGTACAAAACATCGTTTCATTTTTCTTTCTTTATTTAAACCCACACAAGAAAATATTTTACAAACAAGTGAACAGAAACATAAATAGATATAAATATATTCTTATGAGAAAACATATAAATAGATATGTGTGGGTTTAAGTTTTCATTGTTGCATTCTTTACGCATCAATGACGTCCAGCGCATAAAGTATGATCCCCATTGGCTGCCCAATCATAATCGATAGCCAGACGATAATGTGACCGATCCGCCCGCTGATGAAGTAGGTCGCAATAGCCAATGGACACTACCAAACAAAACACAAGAGAAAAACAAAAAAATATGGCAAAGATTACAACTTTCAGATAATGCTAATTAGAAAAAGGTCTTGAGAAATCATTCCCTCTAGCATTTTGTCAAAATATAAGACATGAAAGAAACTTGGAGGGTCTCATTTTAGTTTGATATTATTCCTAGGCGGTCGTTTGAGGTCAATTGAATAAAATTTCAACCCCAAATCATGTAATTTGACCAACATGATAATGACTCTTGAAATACTAATGAATACTATTTAGAAAAACGTAAAACGGTCAGGTTGTATCATTTCAGGATGTTTGATCCACTTATAGGGTGAGGAAAGGAAAAGAAAAAGTGAAAAGAGCAGAGATTTTTTTTGTTTGGTATAACACTTACACAAGACTGCCTTTAGCTTTAGTTATCGGTGTTTAAACAGAAAAAAAAATGAGATTAAATTTAAGTAGAAGGAGAGGGTGGTGAGAGCTGTGAAAAAAACAAAGTAGTTTTACAGACATGACAGAAAAAGAAGAAAGAAATATTTCTCGTTCGTTCAATCCTGAGGTGATTAAGATATAACGCGAGTAACTTTTTTTAAATAATATGCCTTAGTACATGTTTATGTACTGCTCTAATGAATCAATCAATTGTAAAACATACAACAATTAGATGTCACGGTTAGTAGGAAATAAAAATGCATTTGACGTTATTATTGTTACGGTATAACGATGTCCATAGAGACCCATATGTTGTTATTCATATCAATCATGCTCAAGTAACACGTCAAATGTTACAGCCACAAACCTACCTGTGCCATCATGCCATAGAATGCGTGCAGGCTGAAGATACGAAGGGGAATACTGATGAGATACTGTTGGAGGAGAACACAGGGTATTCTGAACTTAAACAAGTAAATTTGATCAATTTAACTGAAAATAATCACTCCATATATATATAAGGCATAATAAACATATTTTATCTTTTCCCCGAAGTGTTATACCTGCTTCATGACGTTACTCTTTACACGAAGTGATAGTGAATACATGTATTTCCGGATTAACGAACCCTTTTTCATTTTCGGACTAACGACCTGAACGAGCATCGAGGTATAGGCATTTTACGTGATTCGGAATTACGAGCCTTCGGAATAACGAACCTTCGCAATAAACGAACCTTCGGAATATAACCGCATTTCCAATCCACATACTTGAGGTTATGAGGTTTGAAAGGATTATCATAATCACTGAACTCAGTTGAATTACGTTTTTTGTGAAATGACATTGAAAGGCAAATCGAGGAGATGAACTGTATTTTATTGAATTTTTCATATGATGTTTAAGGCGGATTCACACTGCATCCGACATTCCGACATACGACACGACATACGACTTTCCGACATTTGATCCGACAAAATAAAAATCGAAACAGTGCAAATACAATGTGTCCATTCACACTGAGGCAACACGACAAAAAATGTCGTGTCCGACACATTTTGTCGTATTAAAAAATCGGATCATGTAGCGATTTTTCAAGCACGACAATCCGACATTTAGCCGGAGACCAATCACAACGGCGGATTCCTATGACGTCACTTCATAAGTTTGGCTTGTCAAAAGACTTTTGCTTCGCGGAAAATCTCTGCGACGGCCCAACTTCAGTCCCATGTACTAAAATGTATGTTAGACAATGTTTCCCTACGCATCATATCTTTATCATGTTTTGGTGAAGCATTTTGCCATCGTTTGTAAAGAAAGGTGAGCAAGAATGGGATTCCTTATTAGCGGTAAGTTAATCAATGTCTATTAATGTCAGCTAATAGCGAGTTAATCTCGGTATTCAGTGGTAATTTAGTTTTAAAGAATCGACTCGAGACAAGTGTAATGTTTACGTTCGAGTAGGTCTACGTAGTCGCATAAGTAAACGTTAAAAATTATACAGACCCAAGGTCAAGGCCGGGTCTACATGTAAAAAGTCAACGATGATTGATGGTGTATGCAACTGTTATCTACCTGCATAAATGTCATCATTCTAATCTTGAAAGTCTTGTGAGATCTAAATCGCACTTTAACTTTGAAAGGCCTGGACATGTACATGCAACATAAATATATCTAGTTTTAGAGGTCTAGACTGGTATTGAACGTTATCAATTGAGTAAACCTGTTTATGTTTATACTCGGATTAGGCTCTAGTCTAGATCTTCTACTAGAAAACTGTTGCATAACCAACAGAACATAAGCATCCGTAATACGCGTACTCTACTATACGTCTAAACGGTAGTCGGTACTGCAGTTAATTGTAGTGTGTTCTGTATTTATTCCGTTCGAATGTCAGAGTTTAATAGATAGATCT
The DNA here is from genome assembly GCA_963669155.1 of Arbacia lixula. Taxonomy (NCBI): domain Eukaryota; kingdom Metazoa; phylum Echinodermata; class Echinoidea; order Arbacioida; family Arbaciidae; genus Arbacia; species Arbacia lixula. Next base: position 11,887,004 of record OZ022581.1, on the reverse strand, counting down.
AGATCTAATTCATTCGTTGGATCTAAAGTTAAGTTACAGGTCTACAGCCTCGAGGTCAATATGGCTGTTAAAGGCTTTAAAATGTCATGAGATCGAAGTGAGATCTAACAACAAACGTATCATTGATTTATACTGCGACCAGCCCGCTCACGCTCCCGCTACTCGGGAGCAGTCCCGGAACTACAGATACACCAACTCATAACAACACAGATATCTAGAGGGTCTAGGGCTATTAATTAGAGTGTGGATTTCCCAGATCCAAACAAGTTTCTTTAGCAGCTAGTCTACTACTCACGTTTTCGTTTAGATCTGGACCCGGGATCTGGACTCGACCGGCGTACCTATCATGGGTAGCCAGTAGGTCTATATCTTGTTGCTTTGATAAATCAAGCCAGCCGGCCGACCGGCCGGGCGTGCTCATGGGAATAGATCTAGGTCCACGGAGTGAATACTCGTATTATATAGATACTAGTTTTAGTAAAGAAATGAATTGACTGTTAGATATATCTGACGTTGGTTCGTACTATAAATGTATGCAGTCTGCCTCTAGAACTAGAATAGATAATTTGCTACACTCAGATTTCCTTGTTTAGTTACAATTCGTACTAGTCAGCCATCTATCAATATCACCAAGTAGAGTCTACTTCAATCACAGCAAGTTATCTGCTCGTCTGAAGTCTACCAACATAACCAAACCCTAATTTTAGTGAGATCTGACTAACAAAAATAGAGATGAATTGGCCTGTATTCATGGGTTTAAGTAACTTTTCTTTCGGCTTTAGAAGACTCTCAACTAAGTTTACATGAGGAGCTAATTAATGTAGATTCATATTTGTCGGGGAATGGTGACAGTTTTCTTAACCTCAAAACTTCTTAACGTTGGTTTGTAGACTAAAAAAATAAGAAGTGTAACTATTTTTTCTTGCAGAGTCACTGTTGGTGGAATAATTTAGTTCGTCAGTTAAATGATTACATGTAGAATAGCTGTAGATATGAGGGATGTTCCTAAAAAGAATGTACCAATATTCAAAATTTCTTTGCATAGATTTAAATAAATTCAATATCAAGAGTAGGCCTGTTCAACTGTTCATAATGTTTTATTTGATACTTTTCGTGCATCACGCACACTGGCGTAAACATGTAAAGCTTTTTTTGAGGGAAAGATGCCATTTCGAGGGTGCGGGAGAAGCCTGTCTGAGAAGATAGGGGGAGGGGGGTGCCCCCCCTTCCGATGTAGCTTCGTATGATAATGTTCCGATATGGCTTTCTTTTCTTGATCTCTAAGAAAGTTCTCACCGTGTATTTCAACCAAATCTGTGAAAGGAAAATTAAGAAGGGGGGTTAAGGCTGAAACAAATATGTACAGATGTAGACCTAGATTAGGGGAGTTTGGGTGCCGAGGGGGGTATATATGCCTTTGCTGTTTTCATGAAAGAGAGGAGGGGACGGAGGGGGTAATTTTGTTGTATTGATGCAGATTTGTCAAAGCAGAATCTAACAGATAGACTTACACTCAAATCATTGAATAATTTTATATTTCTATTTGAGGCATCGTGATACCTGCAAACTATATCAGTGTATATTGTAGGCCTACATGTATACAATGTCATGTTGCTGATATGATTTATACTGCATATGTCTGGTATAAAAAAAAAATCCCAAACATGCCTTAACATAGGCATAGCGAATGAACTAGATAAAGACATATGGACTATTATTATGATTGCTGTAATATCGTAAGTTCTTTCTCTTCACCGTTGTAAAGAAGGATTAGGGTGAGTGTGATTATGCCAACTTCCCAACACGAAATACATGTATTGATGCTGGTTTTCCTCTATTTTGGATAAGTACGTATCTGTATTGAACTTGATCTAGTATTGAGGCAAGAGTATGAGAATGAACAAGGAGAAGTAAGAATAGATGGAAGGAGAAGAAAGAGAGGGAAGCGAATGCGTGGAGGAGGAGGGAGATGTTGGAGAAGGAGAAAGACGATGATCATCTAGTTGTCTTTCGTCTTTTGTTTCTCCTCCTCATTTACCCTTCTTTCTTCTAGTCATCCTCACTTGATTCTTTTCCCTCCCCCTCCCCCCTTTCCTCCTTCCTTCCTTGCCGTACTGCTCCTCCTCTTCTCCTCTAGTCCTCACCATCAATCCACCCTCTCCCCCTCCCCCTCCCTTGTTCCCTTTCTCCCGTGCCCTTCCCTCTCCCCCTCGCTTTATATTCCCTTCCACCTTTTTCATCTCTTCCATTTAACTTTCTTACTCCCGTCTTCTACCGCTCAAATTTTCTTCTCCTTTTTCTCCCGCCTTCGCCGTAAGTTCTTTCCTTCCTCCTTCTTCACCGCCCTCCTTCTCCTGCTTCTCGTTCTTCTCAGATCAATATTTTTCTTGTGTTTATGCTTGGTTATTGCATAAAGAACTTGATAATTGATTGACCGACAGCAAATGTCGTGTCATCCGACTTTTTGCACGACATTTTGGAAAGTCGTTGTCAGTGTGAACTGAAATGTCGTGTCGTATGTCGTGTCGTATGTCGGAATGTCGGATGTCGGATGCAGTGTGAATCCGCCTTTACTCGTCCGTGTCATATTCACATTGCTTCTGTGCCACATTATTCTGATAATTATCTTCTGAAACTTCCTTGTCTTATGTTAGCACGTGTCATATTTGAATCACTTCTGTGCCACACTATCCTGATAATCGTCTCTTGAAACATGTGTACTAAACATTATTAACATCTTGATTCGAAGGTCATGTACTCGGATATCATCATGTCTATTCTCCTCGGTTTCTTTATCTCCTTCGGTCATCTCTCCACCCATATGACCCCTCTCCTCTCTTCGATTCTCTCAGTTCATTAATTACACACCCTCATCTCCTCTCATTCATTCCCTTTTCTCAGTTCACATACTATAGACACTTACCTCATGAAAAATAGCAGACAGAAAGAAAACCGACAGGCCTGCAATGATGTTTCCAAATTCCTTCTTGTTTCAAGTCAACGTAAACATGCCTGCAAAATAAGACAAACAAACTGTATGAATGTACCCATCAAATTTTAAAGAGGGTGATAATCGAACTTCATATTTCAAACATAAACAGAACCCATGTTCTCCACAAAAAATATCCATATTATTTTCATTTTTCACCACTAAACTGTTAAATAAGTCATACTTGCAACAATTTGATTGGAACTTCAACTGCTGAAAGGCTTATGTTATTAGAATAATCATGATAATAGTATCAGTTTAAGGTTTGATCTGAGTGTTTTGGGGGTCTTGTAATCCAACCGTTGAGGGCTATATAGATCATAACATGACCTTATAATGTTTTTAAAAAAAATGATTGTCAGTCTGAACTTAGCAGCCCATATCTTACCGAACGGCCCACTTGTGCACAGGCATATTCCAGCGCCTCCAGAAATCTACGATAGTTTCAGCATGCCTAAATATGAGGAGAAATATTTTTAAAATATACATATTGCTGACATTATACTTATTGTTCTTATTCTAAAGGAATTTTTTATCATTAGTAATTAACACCTCTCATTTCTACTTTTTATAGTAATACATAGGTACTGGTATATTGTAACTTATAAAAGTCATAATAGAATAAGGAGTCGTATTCGTAGCAGTAGTAGTGGTAGTATTGGTAGTAGTAGTAGAAGTAGTAGTAGTAACAGGAGCAAAAGTAGAAGTAGTAGTAGTAGTAGTAGTAGTAGTAGTAGTAGCAGTAGTAGTAGTAGCAGTAGTCATGGTGTGGCAGTAGTAGTAATAGTAGTAGTAGTAGTAGTAGTAGTAGTAGTAGTAGTAGTAGTATTTGTAGTAGTAGTAGTAGTAGTAGTAGTAGTAGTAGTAGTAATAATAATAATATTTTATTAGTTGTGGTAGTAGTATTAGTATTTCATCAGTGGCCGTCGTGAAAGCAATAATGGCATAAATGGTTCTTAAGCTTAGTTTTTAATTCACTGCATTGCACGAATACATTCTACCTATTTCTATTCTACGTTAGCATTGTCCGCTCACCACCAAATAGTGTAGAAGTCGCGATCTGCAAATTGAGTCACTTCGGCTAGGATGTTCAGTCCTAGATGAAAAAAACGAATAGAAAAACATCAGCCAGCACAAGTTATTCGCGACCTGTAAGAGAAGAAGATATGATATACATTTTTAGGGGAAAAAATGATGAGTTCGCTGTAAATAGACTACATGTTAACATTTATGACATCTGCATCCATAAATTTGTACATCCTAGATACAAATGCCATTAAACGCGAAATTACCCAACATCAAACGGTACATCACAAACCTAATGAAGCACATCGCCAAATGTGATTAGTAAAAAAAAAAAAAATTTAAATACGGTATCGGGGTTGATCAACATTTCTTCTTTTCGGCAAGATATTTAAGGGCAAACACGCTCTCCGAGTACAATGCACATTTTTGACACGAGTGTACTGTATCTATATACAAAGAAATGATTTTATCAAGATGAAAGACTTACCACTAATTGCACGAACGACTGGAGTGCTGCAAGAATGGTGGGAATCTGTAAATAGAAGTTGGAAATGACAATCAGGAGCCCTACGTAAATATTATCACATCTGTGATCAAGATTAGGTGTGTAGATGTGTGGTGGGGGTCGTCTTTAGAGCAATAATTCTCGCACGTTGTCATTAGAGCAAGGACTCTTCCTAATAAGTGTTGGTAGATTGCTGTCAGCATGGCAAGCCTGAGAACTTCTGGAAAATTTCAGCACTGCTTGGAATGTAAGTGTATTTTGTTTCATTTTTGGAACTTAGTCTCTATATTTTGCGGATGATTTCGATAATTTTTATTTAAATACCCAATTTCTTACCTTCGTTTCCAGCATGGTCTGCAGATCTAAAACGCGGAGAACCTATTTGACAACAAAATTAGTGAGAGAAAATCAAGATTATTAGAAAGATCAGACGAGATCAACCATGATAATTTAACCATGCCCATCACAGAACGTCTACACGCATTACGTTACACACTTCAATGATTTTTAGTTTCATTTATTTCCATATCTCTAACATAATTAAGCGAATACATTAATGTGGCGAAACGATGATGATCGAAATGATTAGTGAGCATATGTTTTGATATCATATCTCATGAGTAACCGTATGTTCAAAAGCCATAGGTTTACTTCACAGCATACATGTAGGCATGCATCCGTAATAATGCGATGGCAAGTTTCAAGCAAGGAAAATGTTATTAACTTATCAAGCGTTTCCGTGCATATATGGTAATGAGAGGGGTAAGCCTAGCCCTTTACCTGTACGTGCTCCAAAGTCTCATTGGTGAACGGGTTGATGAGCTGTTTCAAAAAGAAATCGAAAATTCAGATTTGAATTGCTCAAGCAAGAATGCGTTTTTATTGATTGACTAGGAAGTGTATACATGATCATGATGTAAAATTCATTCAAAAATATTGACCCCACATTCACTGCAGGGAAATGAGATATATGTGTAGACCTACATTAGCTTTTACAAGGAAATCGCTCCAGAAATGGTCCCACGTTTGTTATGTTTTACTCTAACGAAAAAAACCCTTATCAAACAAATTTGTGACCTTGTATACCAGTCTATCATTTCCCAGACATGATAAAATAGTACATTAAACTTGGATAACAAAATGATTATAATGAACAAAGTTAAAAGTTTTAAAGCTCATATACCTGTTGCTGCAGAAAGAATGCCAGCTGAACCAAGACGACCTGTTAGAGATCAAATCAAAGCATAAGTTGATAATCCTGAGATAATTATACCTTAAGATGATTTGTAGAATATCTAGGAATTGCCTGAATACATTTCTTTGTATAAAAATCTCAGAGAGTCCTAAGAGGACGTTCTGGAATACCAATTTCTTGCTCTCTTAGGCACCTCTTAAGTCGGGGACTTAGAAGAAAACTTAAGAGAAAACTTAGGATCGTTCTGGAATACCACCCTAGGTTGTTTATAATGACTGAATTTCAAATCCACCATGAAACAAGTAATGATGATGATAACTGTTGAATTGATGTCGAGATAGTTCAGAGTCTGAGCCCTATTGCATAAAACTTACCATTGATGGTAACTTTGTTTCCAATGGCAACTTGTATGGAAACCTTGAATTTGATTGACTGTCGAGCGGTGTTACAATGGTAGTTACCATTGATGGCAGTTACCATTAACGGTTTTATCCAATAGGGAAACTAGATACGTACCAGTTGTAGGACCAAGCTGGCCACACGCCCCAACCTGATTCTGTCGGAGCGAGGGAAGTTGAGATCGTAGCACAAGGTCGGGGTCATGACGAAGTAGCACAGGTCTGCACAGGGAAAGTGAGCAAAACGAGAACATGGTCCCGTCTTATAAGGTGTTGCGATAGATTGATCGCAGATCCCATTCCCTAGAAAACATCTACTTTATAAGAGTCCAGCTGCGATCAATCGAAATTATTTATAGGACAGTGCCTATATCTATTCATGCATTTTCCCCACTGAATAAACAACAAATAAACACAAACAACCACACTGAGGTTAATGATAGAAAAGTGATGGCAGATCAAGGGTCAGCCGAGACACGTGATCAATGACTCTGTAATGTGCAAACTTACCCTTGATTGTCACGTTGTTAGGATACACTATAAGTGGGATAAAGAAAGAAAAGAAAACAACAATAAAACAGGATAAAACTTATATCAATTCATTAATTGATTTATACACATTTCACAGCATAGATAGTAAAAAAAATAATGCATTATCATAATAACAGTTGTATACTACAAAGCCAATGCACAGCAAGATATAACAGTGTGTAATATCAAAATATTGTTAAATAATGCATCATAACATATTCATGGATTTATGTTTTGCTTAATTGAAATTGCAATCGAATGGAGAAAAAGTATATAAATCTTGCCAAATGTAATGCAATTGTACTGTATAATGGTTGTGTATCATGTACCAATGGAGATTAAGACTATACATACAGTACGAAGAACGACAGATTCTTAATACTTTGATCACACTGTTTGGGATAAAGCGGACGCCTTCATACTGTACCTTGTCCAGTTGAGGCGGGGGCAGTGGCAGGGGAAAGTTCGGTGTCTAGCGGGGGCAGTTTCCTTAATCTGCGGGAGCGCCGTAAGACCGGGGGAGGAGCGGGACGGTTGAAGTAGAGCTTTCGAAGACGGTTGTTGATATCTCCATAGGAAGTCAGCTTCAGCAGGATGATGGTGTAGCTGCCGACCATGATGAAGCCTTCAACTAAGGTTGGATGGCAGAAGACAGACAGAAAACGTATACATATAAATCCAAATACTTACTAAAGTTACTAATAAATACTATTTAGAAAGTAGTAAAACTATCGGTAACACCATGTGGTTGTATTCTTTCGAATAATTGGCCCACTTATGGGGTGAAAAAAAAGGAAAGGAAAGTGAAAAGTGAAGAAAAGGAGAGGTGAATTTAATATAAGGGCCAATTATCAGAAAGAATACAACCACATGGTGTTACGGAAAGTTTTACTATTTTCTAAATAGTATTTATTAGTACACACTCACCATGGAAAAATTTTAACCAAAGTTAATGCTCCTCTTTTTTTTTGTTAATTATTCTTGCCAAGTGAACCCATAATGCAAAATGTCGTAACAAAGCATTGTCATGATTGTTGTGAACGCCTCATTTCGATGCAACGTACTTAATAACAATGTAGGACATCCATATGTAGAAAACACAACAATGTTACAAAGTGAATGCTTTTAACCCTTTCTATACCAGACAAACTACACCTTTATAGGCCTATAGTAACAAGACAGTGTTCAATGCATGAAAAGAACACTGAGGTAATATACATCCAATACCGAATAAAGACCAGGTTTTCTCACCTGCGTGTATGTATTGGAAAGCCGAGAGGACATAGACCGGGGTGAGGAAGACGCCGAAGATGTTGATCGTGCTGGCGATGACCGTGACAGTAGCGCCAATCAGGTTCTGAAATAGAAATATAGCCATACTTATACATACAATATTACCGGCCCCTATCACGCCCATGGTATAGGCAGGATGTGGAAGGGGGAGGGGGGTACTGCTCTGACATGTATGTCACGTGATACATTAGGAACAGGCTATTCGTACAAACACGTGAAATTATAAAAAAACAAATTGTAGACGTGTAACAACTACTTACATGCGTTGCGGAACTCTCGATTTATATATCTATCTTTATATTTATATATATATATGGGGGTATCATGAATGGTTTTTAGACAGAGTACACCATTCACCTACAGGAAGGACATGCATGCGCTCTTCCACCATGTCCACGAGGACCCTTTCTCTCTCTCTCTCTCTCTCTCTCTAATCTTCTTCCTCTTCTTTTTAAAATAAGTGATACATTAAGCTAAAATGACATGTTAAACATAGAAACACGGCTACACTAGCATGACTAATATACATATATTATCATGTTAAGTACAAACATATAAATAACAATCTAGTTCGTTACATTGATAGCGACAATCTATGAATGAATAAAGAGAAAGGAGAAACCAAGCATACTTTGGAAGCGAGCTTCTCGATCACATACGCTGCCAGAAGAGGAATGATCAGGGCTGGTTTGAGGATGGAGAGAGAGAGAGAGAAAGAGAGAGAGAGAGGGGGAGAGAGAAAACAAAGGAAAACTCTGAATATAATTGGTACATGATGCTGTAGAATGAAAGCATGTAGGTACATAATCAGATCTTAACAACACGGAAAGTTTACATCGAATTAATTCGCTGTGTAGCCCGTGCAAGATAGACGTAGATGGGCGAAAAGCTAAAGGCACCGCAAACAATACGATTCGGTAACGATTCTACAGTCGTAAGGGCCAACGACTGGAAATGTGACGTCAACGTCTTGTACAAATCCAATGACCAGGTCCGGCGATTCAGCCAGTCGCAAAGCCGTACCAATGATCGGATCGTGTCACCTGCTGTGGTTGTACGAGGTTTAAAAGGCTTGTCGAAATAAATCGCCACTCACCATACGAATTGCAATTCAAGATATCAGCATTATGTATTATAGAATGGGTGTCAGAATCTCTGCAATCTGATTGGTTAATTACCCGTAATTGCCGTGTAATTTTTTTTTACTGGCAGCACGCGATATCAACACGATATCAACACGATATCGCGATACCGAGAATTAACATGATCGATACCAATGTTGCTTACGCTAATGGCGGCACCCACGAATCACGAGAACCTCCGATAAAGTGACATGAAGAATTGAAACAAATTTTGGACGATTCAGATGCTTTCAGTGAGTACAAATTTAACTCGAAGAATCGAATACTAATTTTCTACATATAAACGCTTTGCAGAGGTGAAACACGTAAATTTGGAAGATATTTCGAACGGAGAAGAGGACAAACTCATGACTGAATTCTACGCTGTCGCAGCACTGTGTGAGACGTTGCTGCGGTGATTTGCCCACTAACGTGCATTGCGAATACGTTCATTTGTGCACTCAATGCCACCCTGGACATTCGCAGTAAATCTGTCTTTTCTGATATGACTACGTCGTTTAAATGATTGTTATCAAATTAAAGCGTGATGAACTTGGTAGTTCTATACATGCAGACTCTATTTCTCCACCTGACATGGTCTATGGAGAAAATCATCTCATATTTTAGCTGTGTTATTTGGACACTTCTCTATGTGAAAAGTCAATAATTTTTAGTCTTGGCAGATTTTGATGATTCCAATCATTGATGATCATTGATGTTGAAGATGGATCTCTGCAATCTGATTGGTCAATAACCATGCATCCGGTAATTACCGGATGCATGATTTTGTCATAACCATGCATCCGGTAATTACCGGACGCATGATTTTCCCATGCATCCGGTAAATGAGGTTGACAGAGATTTTTCCGTTTTTTATTAGATTTTGGGGCCCATTCTATAAAACAGATGATGCACAGGTTTATTTCGTGGGTCAGTAGGATTGTGTACACGCGGTAGCTCTGAATTTTGCCCGAAACCCACTCGGCTTCGCCTCGTGGGTTCAGGCAATTCAGAGCTACCTTGTGTACACAATTCCTACTGACCCACTCAAACCTGTGCATCATTTGTATATTATCAAAGCAACATGTTTGTTGTCATTAGACTCACCAAGATGGAGGTACAGGAGAGAGAAGGTAAAAGGGTTAAAACCCATTCCGAGGTTGATCAGGATTCCATTCCTGAAAAGAGGAAGCCAAAAGATGAAACTAGATTTCGTTCGAACCTTAAGAATAGCTCTTCCACCCATATAATGGAGGGTGATTAATTCATGTGTGATTAACTTCAACTGTTAGTATTAACTTTATATTTTATATTATTCCATAATTGTGATTAACATTTTCAATTGAATGCAATAACATTGTTCCTACAGGTTTTAATATCAAGGAACTTAAAGTTAGTCATCGAGATGAAAATGTTAAAGTAAGAAAGAAAAAAAGTTTCATATTTAATCAGACCCGAATAGTTAAACAATTTCACCCACACTCTTGACATATTGAACATTGATACGACAGATACTATTTAATGAAGATTGTGTATTAATGGTATAAACTTACTTCATCACACTCGCCACGGTCATGATGATAGTGACCAGGGCCTACATGGGAGGTAAAATATGCTATTTTAAGGTCATGTGATTTGCACAAATTGTGTTATTTTTACTTTGTTTTCATCAAGCTGCAAACGTTTTAATTCATTTCGTTACATTTTACTAATCTGCTGAAAGTCCCACATAGTACTGTTTCGTTTGTAAGGATTATGAACTTGCCAAGTATAGAAGGAATGACAAAGAAAGTTCCATCCAAATTATCATTTCCCTATGATTGATTATGATTAGTTATGATGATCAATGCAGGGGTAATGGTTATCACTATTGAATAATACCCTGTCAAGAGCGAAGAGGAGGTAAAGGAGAGGAAGAGAGAGAGAGGGGAAGAGAGAGAGATAGATAGAGAGAGAGAGAGAGAGAGAGAGAGGGGGGGGAGGGAGAGAGAGAGAGAGAGAGAGAAAGGGAGAGAAAGAAAGAGAGAGAGAACGAGAGAGAGAGAGAGAGAGAGAGAGAGAGAGAGAGAGAGAGAAGGGGTAGATGTGCGTAAATGAGAAGAGTGGGGTGGCCGTAGAGAGAACCGACATAGAGAAAGGCAAAAAGAAATGTACACATGAAAAGGGTATGGAAAGAAAAAAAAAAAGATGCAGCAAGAGGGCAGAAAGGGCGAAGAGTAAAGAGAGTAAATTTACTGATAGTAAATAACTAATCGTATTTACCAGGAGAAGATGGGGGAGTCCAAGGGTCACGCCGGATCGGGTCAGAAGGGATTCACGAGCAAAGAAAATTCTGCCAAAACAAGACAGTTAAAAATTAATTATTAGTCAGGGTCATCGCCACTATCAGATTATTTAGTGTGAAGATGCGAAGTCTTGACATGAATGCATGTACATGAATCTGTCCGAATGTATGTTATGTATCACTTAAAATCTTTATCAACACCCTCATTGCAATTCCTTATGCCAACTGAAATAGTATTCATTATTGTCGTGATCAAACATGTATAGCTTACATGCAAACTAGCTTATAACGAAGGAGTGGAAATCGTATCAGATTAAACGATCTGAAGGAGTTGGATCAAGTTTATTAAAGTATTTTGATCGTGTTAGTATTGTAACTATGAATGCACAGGTGAGTAAGACGGATGCTGCGCTTCATGTATTATTGGTAAATTAGCAATAAATACGTTACTTGGGCCTCCTTCATTATTATGATACACAATGCCCTTCTACCCTTTCTTGCTTATAACTACAGATGTTTTGTGCATCCCTGTGCACAGATTCTAGCGTGCTGCGCATTTGTTTTTGTTTTTCAAAGTGACGTGTGGAGCGTCATAAAGATGCGAATTATACCCATGACTACTTGTACTCTCGAACTGCTCATGCGCAGAAACAAGTTTGCGCTGACATCATGGACAACACTGAGACACTGGTCAAAACAGACACAACTTTCACACAATTTCCATTCTTACTGCATAATCAACATCAAGCATTATTCTGCTCTACAAGTAGTAGGTCCACATACATATCATATGCATTCTAGTATTGTCAATTCCAATGAAAAAAAAATGAAAATTGTTTTCCGTTGTCATGTACGGTACATATTTGTTTTCATACTTCTACCCAAACATTTTGTCTTCGAACATTGTCACATTATCTCTCGATTTCTTTCATTTCACACCCCATGTCATCAGTTATATTCCATTCATAACTTACGGTCGGATATCCATTCTGAGAGAGGTCGATCAAACGATAAACCAAAAGCTGCAAAAGAGCAGAGAAGAGCAAGCCAAAGCAAAAGCCAAGGAAGAGCTCGGGTTCAGAAAAGCAAAAGCTAATCACTGACACTAACACAAACTTTCAGCTATATCATACCTTAGGAATTGCCCTAAAACGCGTATGCGTACTGATTTTGGCCAATCAAGTGTGAGAAAGTCATTGACATCATAATTCAAACTGCGTAACATATCGCGCTTCCCCTTATTTGGCAGAGTTTTATTATGGAGTGCGCATGCGTAAGAATTTGCACTTGACCTGAATATCACGCGTTTCTAGGAGTGATGTCAGTCGCTTGACGATGGCAACAATATCCTGCATAGTCCGCGTTGTGTGTTGTTAAATATAATGATGAAGAAATAAATGCACTTACACTAAATATGTCAAATATTTCAGACGCAGGTTTTGTGAAATTTCATTGATTACTTTTCTTGCAATAACCCTGTAAATATTTAATGAGATTTTCACTTTCGGCAAATTTTGAAAGATATATGCGTAGGCCTATTAGATAACTAGGAAGGTGTTAGAACTGGAGTCGACACGAAGAGTAATTTATTCCTACACCAGTTGCGTTCATTGATAACACAATTTAGAATATTTGACGCCTTTCAGTCAATCGGCAGCGCTCGCTCGTTCTATAGAAATCGTGAGCGTTTTATTTTTCGTCTCGCGAAATCTCACGCGCAGATTTTTGCCTAGATTATGAAGGAATTCGACATGCTCGCGAGATCTTTTGCTGGTGTCTTCTGTAAGCATACTGATCAGGATTTTTTTAGACAGGGATTGAGATTATATGTTTCTTAATAAATATTTTCAATTCTTTTCGAAATCCGCGAAGGAGTTTTTATGTTATTTGCCTTCAAAAACAGGCCTCAATTTTTTTTTTAAATATGTAAGCTCTCAGACCTTGCTGGATCCTGACCCTTCTATGCATTGTACGGAAACGAAAGTTACGGCTCTAAAAAGCCAATACTTCAGCGGAGGTTCTGATTCCAATATTGTTTGGGCTCAAAAATAAAACATTTGTGATATTCGTCTTCAAAATGACGCGAGATTTCAGAAATCGTACGGACTTCGCAACCGATATATATGTAAGCTCTCAGACTTTGCTGGATCCTGACCCTTCTACACATTGGACGGCAACACCAGTTACAGCATTGGAAACCCAAGACTCCAGCGGAGAATTTGATACCACTTTTGTTTGGGCTCAAATATAAAGCATTTGTGCTATTCGTCTTCAAAGTGACGCGAATTTTCCGAAATCATACGGACTTCGCAACCGATATTCGTCCGCAGGCAGCAGAAAACACGCGATTTTATTTTCAGCTCGGTAGTCGTTACCTTCACTTTACCTCTCGAACCGCGAAAAAGGTCTCCCTTTCAAACTGCGATATCTCCATGAATATATCATATTTGTGTACACTTTTTTTATAAGTGTATGTTGGGGGTCGACATTTATCAAGGGTGAAAAAACATTTCATTAAAACAGGCAGAAAAATATTGCAAATTCGAGATAAATATGTGGTTCTAATAAAAATTTAAAAAAATAAAATCAACTCTATATTTCAATGTCAATGGCTTTTGAGCCCCTAACATTTAGACGTCATCTGAAGCGGAATTTATTGTACTTTATGGAGATACCATTATTTTTCAACCTCCCCCCATAAAAGGGTCAGGATCCAGCAAAACATTAACCATGTTCAAATCCAAAATGAGCGAAATATGACGAGGTTGTGAGCGATCCTAACCAGCCAATCATAGTCCGCGACACTTGGATCGCCGGTGGAATTTCGTTTTTATCGTGGACTATGATTGGCTGGTTAGGATCGTTCACAACCTCGTCATATCTCGCTCATTTTGGATTTGAACATGGTTGATGTTTTGCTGGATCCTGACCCTTCTATGGGGGGAGGTTGAAAAATAATGGTATCTCCATAAAGTACAATATAGCGATTGACATTGAAATATAGAGTTGATTTTATTTTTTTATTTTTATTAGAACCACATATTTATCTCGAATTTGCAATATTTTTCTGCCTGCTTTAATGAAATGTTTTTTCACACTTGGTAAATGTTGACCTCCAACATACAGTTACAAAAGAAAGCGCACGAAAATATGGTATATTCATGAAGATATCGCAGTTTGAAAAGGAGACATTTTTCGTGGTTCGAGAGGTCAAGTGAAGGTCACGACTACCTCGCTGAAAATAAAATAAGCGTATTTGCCGGTGCCTGCCATTTGGCTGCTTTGGTTCTTTGATCCAGTGACGACCGCCGCCAAATATGCAAGACGAATTGTGGATGCATTTAGAGGAATATATATTTTGTATGCGCAGAAGAACCACTTCATGAACTGAAGTGCACGTGCAGTAGTAGTACATATTATAATGATACGATTCTGTGAATTTCAGATTATATTGTTGCTTCGTTTTTGTGATAAAGGAGAATACTGTAGAAAACATGTCAGAGAAATGCCTCCATATCGCACATTGGCAATCATATTTCCTGAAAAATATGTTGTAAATCGTTTATTGAGTGTTTCACCTTCCATGGAAACAACCTCAATTTCATGTCCGGAGATGTCCGAAAAAGTTACGAACCAAATTCTTTCTACAATTTTATCAAAATTTCCATTCACTCACCCCAAAACTTATTCACAGTGAGTGTAAAAAAATCAGCTATGAACTCCCAGCGAAAGCTGAACGGTTGGCATATTTCTCAAACCAGATTTTCTTTCGTTATTCAGAGGAAGGCACTGCCTAATTAGAAATACAGGATATTGTTTGAAATACCTGAATGTCTTCAATTTTTATGAAGAGCACCTGTTGCAAAGTTAAACACATGACTTTTCAGCGGCGTGGACGTGGAAAGCAAGTTGATTCATATCCTTCTATAACACTATCCCTGGTATAATTACCTCCAAACATACTGTGTGTTGGCAATATTTTTGTCAACTTTACACGTTCCTCAAACATTTGATTTATTGCAATCACACAGCAACATGAATCAGAACATTAGTCAGAAAGAAGGAGGGAGTGACGACGGGAAGGGAAGGTGCACGGAAGGAGGAGGGGGAGGAGGAGAGGGTATGTAGGAGGGGAGGAGGAGGGGAGAGGGAAATGAAGAGGAAAAGGAGGAGGAGGAGGAGGTGGAGGAGGAGGAGGAGGAGGAGGAGGAGGAGGAGGAGGAGGAGAAGGAGAAGGAGGAGGAGGGGGAAGAAGAGGAAGAGGAAGAGGAGGAGGAGGGGGAACGAGGAAGGGGAGGGGATGAGGTGTACGGGAAAGGGAAGAGGAATGGGGCAAGGTGGAATAGGGGGAAGGGAAGAGGGCGGGGACGGAATATTGAGGAGTATAATGACGCAGGAGCGGATCCAGGGGAGGGCCGAAGGGGCCGCGGCAACATCAAGAATGGCACAAACATATCATAAAGAAGACTGTACAAAACATCGTTTTATTTTTTCTTTCTTTATTTAAACCCACACAAGAAAATATTTTACAAACAAGTGAACAGAAACATAAATAGATATAAATATATTCTTATGAGAAAACATATAAATAGATATGTGTGGGTTTAAGTTTTCATTGTTGCATTCTTTACGCATCAATGACGTCCAGCGCATAAAGTATGATCCCCATTGGCTGCCCAATCATAATCGATAGCCAGACGATAATGTGACCGATCCGCCCGCTGATGAAGTAGGTCGCAATAGCCAATGGACACTATACCAAACAAAACACAAGAGAAAAACAAAAAAATATGGCAACGATTAGAACTTTCAGATAATGCTAATTAGAAAAAGGTCTTGAGAAATCATTCCCTCTAGCATTTTGTCAAAATATAAGACATGAAAGAAACTTGGAGGGTCTCATTTTAGTTTGATATTATTCCTAGGCGGTCGTTTGAGGTCAATTGAATAAAATTTCAACCCCAAATCATGTAATTTGACCAACATGATAATGACTCTTGAAATACTAATGAATACTATTTAGAAAAACGTAAAACGGTCAGGTTGTATCATTTCAGGATGTTTGATCCACTTATAGGGTGAGGAAAGGAAAAGAAAAAGTGAAAAGAGCAGAGATTTTTTTTGTTTGGTATAACACTTACACAAGACTGTCTTTAGCTTTAGTTATCAGTGTTAAACAGAAAAAAAATGAAATTAAATTTAAGTAGAAGGAGAGGGTGGTGAGAGCTGTGAAAAACACAAAGTAGTTTTACAGACATGACAGAAAAAGAAGAAAGAAATATTTATCGTTCGTTCGATCCTGAGGTGATTAAGATATAACGCGAGTAACTTTTTTTTTAAATAATATGCCTTAGTACATGTTTATGTACTGCTATAATGAATCAATCAATTGTAAAACATACAGCAATTAGATGTCACGGTTAGTAGGAAATAAAAATGCATTTGACGTTATTATTGTTACGGTATAACGATGTCCATAGAGACCCGTATGTTGTTATTCATATCAATCATGATCAAGTAACACGTCAAATGTTACAGCCACAAACCTACCTGTGCCATCATGCCATAGAATGCATGCAGGCTGAAGATACGAAGGGGAATACTGATGAGATACTGTTGGAGGAGAACACAGGGTATTCTGAACTTAAACAAGTAAATTTGATCAATTTAATTGAAAATAATCACTCTAAACGCATATAAGGGATAATAAACATTTGTAATCTTTTTCCCGAAGTGTTATACCTGCTTCGTGACGTTCCTCTTTGCATGAAGTGATAGTGAATAAGTGTATTTCCGGATTAACGAACCCTTTTTCATTTTCGGACTAACGAGCATCGAGGTATAGGCATTTTACGTGTTTCGGAATCACGAACCTTCGGAATAATAATAATAATAATAATAATAGAGCACATTTATAACGCGCCTATTATACTATGTTTCTAGGCGCTGTGTTGCTGCTGTCCCCGCAGTCATTAAGTGAAGTTCTATCCTTATACCAAATGGAAAGCTGGGACAGCAGCACCACGAATAAATTTAAATTACGAGAGGCAAATCAATTCGACCTATACAGATTTAAATAAGTGGGACTTTCGGAATATCGGAACTTTCGGAATATCGAACTGTAACCGTATTTCCAATCCACATACTTGAAGTTATGAAGTTTGAAAGGATTATCATAACCAGTGAACTCCGTTGATTTGCGTTTTTGTGAAATGACAATGATAGGCAAATCAAGGAGATGGGCCTCATTTTATCGAATGTTTCATATGTTGTTTACTCGTCCGGCATGTCCGTGTCATATTCAAATTGCTTCTGTGCCACATTATTCTGGTAATTATCTTCGGAAACTTACTCGGATATAATTATGTCTATTCTCCTCGGTGTCTTCATCTCCTTCGGTAATCTCTCCGCCCCATGACCCCTCTCTTCTCTTCGATTCTCTCAGCTCATTAATTACACACCCTCATCTCCTCTCATTCATTCCCTTTTCTCAGTTCACATACTATAGACACTTACCTCATGAAAAATAGCAGACAGAAAGAAAACCGACAGGCCTGCAATGATGTTTCCAAATTCCTTCTTATTTTTCAAGTCAACGTACACATGCCTGCAAAATAAGAAAAACAAACTGTATGAATGTACCCATCAAATTTTAAAGAGGGAGATAATCGAACTTCATATTTCAAACATAATTATGCACGAGAACCCATGTTCTCCACAAAAAAAATGTCCATATTATTTTCATTTTTTCACCATTAAACTGCGAAATAAGTCATACTTGCAACAATTTGATTGGAACTTCAACTGCTGAAAGGCTTATGTTATTAGAATAATCATGATAATAGTATCAGTTTAATGTTTTATCTGTGTGTTTTGGGGGTCTTTTAATCCAACCATTGAGGGCTATATAGATCATAACATGACCTTATAATATTCAAAAAAAATGGAGGTCTGTACAACTTGAGTACTTTGGCCTTACGATTGATTGTCAGACTGCACTTAGCAGCCCATATCTTACCGAACGGCCCACTTGTGCACAGGCATATTCCAGCGCCTCCAGAAATCTACGATAGTTTCAGCATGCCTAAATATGAGGAGAAATATTCAAAAATATACATATTGCTGACATTATAATTATTGTCATTATTCTAAAGGAATGTTTTTTCATTATAAATTAACACCTCTCATTTCTACTTTTTACAGTAATACATAAGTACTGGTATAATAAAACTTATGAAAGTCATAATAGAATAAGGAGTCGTATTTGTAGTAGTAGTAGTAGTATTAGTAGTAGTAGTAGTAGGAGTAGTAGTAGTAGGAGTAGTATTGGTAGCAGTCGTAGTAGTAGTAGTAGTTGTAGTAGCAGTAGCGATAGTAGAAGTAGTAGTAGTAGTAGTGGTGGTGGTAGTAGTAGAAGTATTAGCGTAGTAGTCGCAGTAGTAGTAGCAGTAGTAGTAGTAGAAGTATTAGTGTAGTAGTCGCAGTAGTAGTAGTAGTAGTAGTAGGAGGAGGAGGAGGAGTGGTGGAAGTAGTAGTAGTAGAAGTAGTAGTAGTAGTAGTAGTAGTAGTAGTAGTAGTAGTAGTACTAGCAGTAGTAGTAGTAGTGGTGGTGGTGGTAGTAATAGAAGTACTAGTAGTAGTAGTAGTAGTCGCAGTAGTAGTAGTAGTAGTAGTAGTAGTAGTAGTAGTAGTAGTAGTACCGGTAGTAGTACTAGTAGTAGTAGTAGTAGTAGTAGTAGTAGTAGTAGTAGTAGTAGTAGTAGTAGTAGTCGCAGTAGTAGTAGTAGTAGTAGTAATAATAATAATAATAGTAACATTTTAGTAGTTGTGGTAGTAGTATTAGTATTTTATCAGAGGCCGTAATGAAAGCAGTAATGGCAGAAATGATTCTAAAGCTTAGTGTTTAAATCATTGCATTGCGCGAATACATTCTCCCTATTTCTATTCGACGTTTTAAAATCTGTTTGTCCGCTCACCACCAATCGGTGTAGAAGTCGCGATCTGCAAATTGGGTCACTTCGGCTAGGATGTTCAGTCCGAGATGAAAAAACGAATAGAAAAACATCAGCCAGCACAAGTTATTCGCGACCTGTGAGAGAAGAAGATACCATATGCATTTTTAGGAGGGGAAAAAGGCTATTTGAAGGCCGAAGAAAGGTCAAAACATCTCAAAGATGAGTTCGCTGTAAGTAGACTAAATGTTAACATTTATGACATCTGCATCCATAAATTTGTACATCCTATTTCAGATACAAATGCCATTAAACGCGAAATTACCCAACATCAAACGGTACATCACAAACCTAATGAAGCACATCGTCAAATGTGATTAGTAAAAAAAATGTAAGAAAATACGATGTCGGCTGGTCGGGGTTGATCAACATTTCTTCTTTTCGGCAAAATATTTAAGGGCAAACACGCTCTCAGAGTACAATACACATTTTTGACACAAGTGTACTGTATCTATATACAAAGAAATTATTTTATCAAGATGAAAGACTTACCACTAATTGCACGAACGACTGGAGTGCTGCAAGAATGGTGGGAATCTATGAATAGAATTTGGAAATGACAATCAGGAGCCTTACGTAAATATTATCAGATCTGTGACCAAGATTAGGTGTGTAGATGTGTGGTGGGGGTCGTCTTTGGAGCAATAATTCTCGCATGTTGTCATTAGAGCAAGGACTCTTCTTAATAAGTGTTGGTAGATTGCTGTCAGCATGGCAAGCCTGGGAACTTCCGGGAAATTTCAGCACTGCTTGGAGTATATGTGTATTTTGTATCATTTTTGGAACTTAGCCTCTATATTTTGCGGATGATTTCGATAATTTTTATTTAAATACCCAATTTCTTACCTTCGTTTCCAGCATGGTCTGTAGATCTAAAACGCGGAGAACCTATTTGACAACAAAATTAGTGAGAAAAAAAAATAAGACTATTAAAAAGATCAAACGAGATCAACCATGATAATTTAACCATGCTCATCACAGAACGTCTTCACGCATTTTACGTTACACACTTTATTGATTTTTAGTTTCATCTATTTCCATATCTCTAACATACATTAATGTGGCGAACAAACATGCAGGGAATAATTAGTGAGCATATGTTTTGATATCATCTCTAATTAGTAACATTATGTTCAAAAGCTATTGGTTTACTTCACAACATACACATAGGCACCCATAATGATGAGATGGTAAGCCAGGAAAATGTCATTAACTAATCAAGCGTTTCCGTGCATCTATGGTAATGAGAGGGGTAAGCCTAGCCCTTTACCTGTACGTGCTCCAAAGTCTCACTGATGAACGGGTTGATGAGCTGTTTCAAAACGAAATCGAAAATTCCGATTTGAATTGCTCAAGTAAGAATGCGTTTTTATTTATTTACTAGGAAGTGTATACATGATCATGATGTAAAATTCATTCAAAAATATTGACCCCACATTCACTGCAGGGAAATGAGATAAATGATGAAAATGATTATAATGAACAAAGGTAAAAGTTTTAAAGCTCATACCTGTTGCTGCAGAAAGAATGCCAGCTGGACCAACACGACCTGTTAGAGATCAAATCAAAGCATAAGTTGATAATCCTGAGATAATTATATTTAAAGATGATTTCTAGAATATCTAGAAATTGCCTGAATATATTTCTTTGTATAAAAATCTCAGAGAGTCCTAAGAGGACGTTCTGGAATACCAATTTCTTGCTCTCTTAGGCACCTCTTAAGTTGGGGACTTAAGAAGAAAACTTAAGAGAAAACTTAGGATCGTTCTGGAATACCACCCTAGGTTGTTTATAATGACTGAATTTCAAATCCACCATGAAACAAGTAATGATGATGATAACTGTTGAATTGATGTCGAGATAGTTCAGAGTTTGAGCCTTATTGCATAATACTTACCATTGATTGTAACTTTGATTCCAATGACAACTTCTATGGAAACCTTGAATTTGATTGGCTGTCGAGCGGTGTTACAATGGTAGTTACCATTGATGGCAGAGTTACCATTAACAGTTTTATCCAATAGGGAAACTAGATACGTACCAGTTGTAGGACCAAGCTGGCCACACGCCCCACCCTGATTCTGTCAGAGCGAGGGAAGTTGAGATCGTAGCACAAGGTCGGGGTCATGACGAAGTAGCACAGGTCTGTGTACAGGGAAAGTGAGCAAAACGAGAACATGGTCCCGTCTTTTAACGTGTTGCGATTGATTGATCGCAGATCCCAATCCCTAGAGAACATCTCTTCTATAAGAGTCCAGTTGCGATCAATCGAAATTATTTGTAAGACAGTGCCTATATCTATTCATGCATTTTCCCCACTGAATAAACAACAAATAAACACAAACAACCACACTGAGATTAATGAGAGAAAAGTGATAGCAGATATGGGTTTTCAACACTTCAACGAAAATGAATATATCAAGGGTCAGCCGAGACACGTGAACAATGACTCTGTAATGTGCAAACTTACCCTTGATTGTCACGTTGTTAGGGTACACTATAAGTGGGATGAGGAACGAAAAGAAAGCAACAATATAACAGGATAAAAAATATATCAATTTATTAATTTATTCATACACATTTCACAGCATAGATAACAAAAAAATATGCATTATCATGATAACATTTTTATACTACAGTACAAGACCAATGCATAGCAAGATATACAATGTGTAACAATAACATAGTGTTAGAATAATGCGTCATGACATATTCATGTATTGATGTTTTACTTAATTGTTACTTCATGATGAAATTGTAATTGAATGGAAAAAGGGTATATAAAACTTGCCAAATGTAATGTAATTGTATAATGGTTATGCATCATGTACCAATGGAGATTAAGACTATACAGCTTCGTAAGACTAAGACAGCTTCGTAATACTCTTATCATACCGTGCGGGAAAAGCAGACGCCTTCGCACTGTACCTTGTCCAGTTGGGGCGGGGGCAGTGGCAGGGGCAAGTTCGGTGTCCAGCGGGGGCAGTTTCCTTAATCTGCGGGAGCGCCGTAAGACCGGGGGCGGAGCGGGAGGGTTAAAGTAGACCTTCCGAAGACGGTTGTTGATATCTCCATAGGAAGTCAGCTTCAGCAGGATGATGGTGTAGCTGCCGACCATGATGAAGCCTTCAACTAAGGTTCGATGGCAGAAGACAGACAGAATACGTATAATCAAAGATAAATACAAATATTTACCAAAGTTAATGCTCATCTTTTTGTGTAAAGTATTCTGATCAAGTGAACCCATAATGCAAAATGTCGTAACAAAGCATTGTCATGATTGTTGATGATGCTTTATTTCGATGCATCTTACTTAACATGTAGGACATCCATTATATGTAGAAAACACACTAATGTTACAAAGTGGATGATTTTAATCCTTTCTATCCTAGACAAATTGCACCTTTATAGGCCTATAGTAACAAGACAGTGTTCAATGCATGAAAGGAACACTGAGGTATTATACATCCAATACCGAATAAAGACCACTTTTTCTCACCTGCGTGTATGTATTGGAAAGCCGAGAGGACATAGACCGGGGTGAGGAAGACGCCGAAGATGTTGATCGTGCTGGCGATGACCGTGACAGTAGCGCCAATCAGGTTCTGAAATATAAATATAGCCATACTCATGACATATAATTACCTGCCCCTATCACGCCCATGGTATAGGCAGCTAGGATGGGGAAGGGAGGGGGGGGGGGGTACAGCTCTGTGCGATACATGTATGTCACGTGATACATTAGGAACAGGCTATTCGTACATAAAATTATGTGAAATAATTTTTTTGTAGACAGGTACAAAAACAACTACTTGCATGCGTTGCGGAACTCTCGATTTTTATGGGGGTATCATGAATGTTTTTTAGACAGAGTACGCCATTCACGCACAGGCAGGACATGCATGCGCTCTTCCACGAGGACCCTTTTCTCTCTCTCTCTCTCTCTCTCGCTCTCTTTCTCTTCTTTTTCATCTTTTTGTTCTCCTTCTTCTTCTTCTTCTTCTTTTTTCAAATAACTAATACATTAAGTTAAAATGGCATATTAAACATAGAAACCCGGCTACACTAGCATGACTAATCATCATGTTAAGTACAAACATATAAATAACAATCTAGTTCGTTTTATTGATAACGATAATCTATGTTTGCATGAAAAGTAAGAAGAAACCAATCATACTTTGGAAGCGAGCTTCTCGATCACATACGCTGCCAGAAGAGGGATGATCAGGGCTGGTATGAGGAGAGAGAGAGAGAGAGAGAGAGAGAGAGAGAGAGAGAGAGAGCGAGAGAGAGAGAGGGAGAGAGAGAGAGAGAGGGAGAGAGAAAAACAAAGTAAAACTCTGAATATAATTGGTACATGATGCTATAGAATGAAAGCATGTAGGTACACAATCAGATCTTATCAACACGGAAAGTTTACATCGAATTAATTCACTGTGTGGGGCGTGCAAGATAGACGTAGATGGGCAAAAAGCTAAAGGCACCGCAAACAATACGATTCGGTCACGATTCTACAGTCGTAAGGGCCAACGACTGGAAATGTGACGTCACCTTCTTGTACAAATCCAATGACCAGGTCCGGCGATTCAGCCAGTCGCAAAGTCGTACCAATGATCGGATCGTGTCACCTGCCGTGGCTGTGCGAGGTTTAACAGGCTTGTCGAAATAAATCACCACTCATCATACGAATTGCAATTCAAGATATCAACATTATGTGTTTTAATTATCAAAGCAACACGTTTGTTGTAATTCGACTCACCAAGATGGAGGTACAGGAGAGAGAAGGTAAAAGGGTTAAAACCCATTCCGAGGTTGATCAGGATTCCATTCCTGAATAGAGGAAGCCAAAAAGATGAAACTAGATTTCGTTTGAGCCTTTAGAATAGCTTTTCCACCCATATAACAAAAGTGGAGGGTGATTAATTCATGTGTGATTAAATTCAACTGTTAGTATTAACATTATATTTTATATTATTCCATAATTGTGATTAACATTGTCAATTAAATGCAATAACATTGTTCCTATATAAACAGGTTTTAATATCAAGGAACTTTATGTCAGTTATCGAGATGAAAAAATTAAAGTAAGAAAGAAAAAAGTTTCATATTTAATCAGACCCGTATAGGTGAACAATTTCTGCAACACTGTTGACATATTGAACATTGATACGACAGATACTATTTAATGAAGATTGTGTATTAATGGTATAAACTTACTTCATCACACTCGCCACGGTCATGATGATAGTGACCAGGGCCTACGTGGGAGTTAAAATATGCCATTTTAAGGTCATGTGATTTGTACAAATTGTGTTACTTTTTCTTTGGTTTCATCAAGCTGCAAACGTTTTAATCCATTTCGTTACATTTTACTAATCTACTGAAAGTTCAACTTAGTACTGTTTCGTTGGTAAGGATTATGAACATGTCAAGTATAGAAGGAATGACGAAGAAAGTTCCATCCAAATAAACATTTCCCTATAATTGATTATGATTGGTTATGATGATCAATGCAAGGGTATTGGTTATCACTATTGAATAATACACTGTCAAGAGCAAAGAGGGGGTAAAGGAGAGGAAGAGAGAGAGGGGAAGAGAGAGAGAGAGAGGGGGGGATAGAGAGAGAGAAAGGGAGAGAAAGAAAGAGAGAGAGAACGAGAGAGAGAGAGAGAGAGAGAGAGAGAAAGAGAGAGAGAGAGAGAAGGGGTAGATGTGCGTAGATGAGAAGAGTGGGATGGCCGTAGAGAGAACCGACATAGAGAAAGGCAAACAGAGATGTACACATGAAAAGAGTATGGAAAGAAACAAGAGATGCAGCAAGAGGGCAGAAAGGGCGAAGAGTAAAGAGAGTAAATTTACTGATAGTCAATAACTAATCGTATTTACCAGGAGAAGATGGGGGAGTCCAATGGTCACGCCGGATCGGGTCAGAAGGGATTCACGAGCAAAGAAAATTCTGCCAAACAAGACAGTTATATATTACTTTTTAGTCAGGGTCATCGTCACTGTCAGATTATTCAGTGTGAAAATGCGAACTCTTGACATGAATGCATATACATGAATCTGTCCGAATGTATGTTATGTATCACTTCAAATCTTTATTAACACCCTCATTGCAATTCCTTATGCCAACTGAAATAGTATTTATTATTGTCGTGATCAAACATGTATAGCTTACATGCAAACTATCTTATAACGAAGGAGTGGTAAAGCGTATCAGATTAAACGATCTGAGGGAATTGGGGAAAGTTTATAAAAGTATTTTGATCTCTATACAATCGAGCTTTCCGACGTACCATACGCTTCAGTTGGTGGTTGAACCATGGTAGGGACTTTCTTCTCGTGTTAGTATTGTAACTATGAATGCACAGGTGAGTAAGACCAAGGATGCTACGCTTCATGTATCGTTGGTAAATTAGCAATAAATACGTTAGTTGGGCCTCCGTCATTATTATGATACACAATGCCCGTCTACCCTTTCTTGATTATAACTACAGTTGGCGCCATACGTTTTGTGCATCACTAGCACTGTGTATAAATTCTAGCGTGCTGCGCATTTGTTTTTGTTTTTTCAAAGTGACGTGTGGAGCGTCATAAAGATGCGAATTATACCCATGACTACTTGTACGCTCGAACTGCTCATGCGCAGAAACAAGTTTGCGCTGACATCATGGACAACACTGAGACACTGGTCAAATCAGACACTACTTTGACACAATTTCCATTGTTACTGCATAATCAGCATCAAGCATTATTCTGCTCTCCAAGTAATAGGTCCACATACACATCATATGCATTGTAGTATGATCATTTCCAATGAAAACATTGAAAATTGTATTACGTTGTCATGTACGGCACGTATTTGTTTCCACTTAAGATAATACTACGTCTACCCCAACATTTTGTCTTCGAACAGTGTCACATTATCTCTCCATTTCTTTCATTTCACACCCCATGTCATCAGTTATATTCCATTCATAACTTACGGTCGGATATCCATTCTGAGAGAGGTCGATCAAACGATAAACCAAAAGCTGCAAAAGAGCAGAGAAGAGCAAGCCAAAGCAAAAGCCAAGGAAGAGCTCGGGTTCAGAAAAGCAAAAGCTAATCACTGACACAAACACAAACTTTCAGCTATATTATACCTTAGGAATTGCCCTAAAAAGCGTATGCGTACTGATTTTGGCCAATCAAGTGTGAGAAAGTCATTGACATCATAATTCAAACTGCGTAACATATCGCGCTTTCTCTTATTTGGCAGAGTTTTATTATAGAGTGCGCATGCGTAAGAATTTGCCCTTGACCTGCCTGAATATCACGCGTTGCTAGGAGTGATGTCAGTCGCTTGATGATAGCAACAATATCCTGCATAATCCGCGTTGTGAGTTGTTAAATATAATGATGAAGAAATAAATGCACTTACACAACAGAATAAAATGTAAACTTATTTCTCTTAAAACACTTTATTCATTCATATTTTCATGAAAGTAATGAAGATATTACTATTGGTATGTCAATATACGATTGTTTATTGATTATGCAAATAAAAGGTAGCCCGTCCCTTATGCACACCCAATGCTGAAAATTCCCCGACTTTGTCATAATTTGAGAGAGAGTGGCTGTATAACTTGCCCTAGCTAATCGACAAAGCGTAATATTCGGTTTTGAGGAAATAATCTTCGATAATTGATCAAGCTTTCCTTTTTTCGTACCACGAAAATAGTAAGATCTCAAGGAAAACTAAATAGATTTTCATTTATACTACGGGAGTTATAGTACCTCTGACCTTAAAATCTCACTGTTGGTATCTTAAAGATACGGGATAAATATGTGCAAACTTTCATGAAGTTTGCATATGTTTGTAAAAGGGACGGGCCATCTTTAATTCCTAATATTGACGTGATCTATTTTTCCGTTTGTTCATTATCTGAGGAATGAGAGGAACACTACTAATGTATCCAAACTGTACTGGGTCGGACAAACTCTCAGGAGATGGACTCAGTGAATTGTTGAAGAAAACATAATTTTGTTTATTTCAGTCCATAGTACACATAGGCCTAAGATATCAATTTAGTTGTGATGCTTTTATTACACTGTAAGTGAGAGTCTAAAAATGTCATTAGCACCGATGGTCTTTTAAAAACTTTTTCAGCAAAGAATACAATATTGGATAGGCTCAATTTGATTGAATTTCGTGTGAAATGTGGTGGACATGACAAATGACTGTTGTCCGTGTTCAGTTACATTGGTTTCTCTAAGAAATACAAATTGTGCATTTCTATGTCGCTCTTGTCGATCTTCTTATACATTACTGCTAATCCGAATCAAAATGATTCCCGAACACTCAAATCTTTGAATAAGTGGCTATCCTGGATCTACTTATTTGGAATACAAACATGAATGCTTTTGAAAATATAGGCCACAAAGATTATTTTGTCCGTCGTTTGCGGAAAATTTTCCATTAATATTTCACACCACTTAAAAGAGTATGATTAAGACGCACTGCTCGTGAAATATTAACACTGCACTTGCCTATTTGACGGAGATGTCGCTCATTAGAAAATGTATTTTTGTTCATGTCTTCATGATGCGGTCACGATTGAGTAACTATGATAATCATACAATTTGTATTTTTCAAGAAAAATGTCCGATTGTAGGAGGGAGTTTGATTCACGATTAAGGATTAGATACTTGCTTGTTTGATTGATTAATTGATTGATTATGAAGAGTTATTTATAACCCCGTGAGAGTTGAATTTACAATGTGTCCTTTCCCCTCCTGTTCGCATTACCGGACGGTACCGGTATGGTACGGTATGTCTGTGAATGTGAATTTCTTTTTGCGTAAAAAAGCATAGCGCCAGCTCCGACCATTGGAGACACAATAACGTGGACGCAAGTGGAAAGATGGCTGGACCTGCAAGGAAAATCCTCTTGGGGCAGGTAATTGGCACAAAGATGGCGAAAACAGCAAAAGTTCGAGTCAACCGATTGCAACTGGATCCATTTGTAACTCAGGTATGTTAAATGTTTTTGTAAGACCTTTTGCCCATTGACGGTAAGCCGCCAAATGTTTGGCTCTTGTTCTTGGCGCTAGCCTTGGTTAGTGCGGACCATGGGATAGACTTCTCCCCGTAACTCTGGCTGAGCTACGACGCGTCCAGGCCATGTTGTGCTGCAGCTTCTGCCTGCATGCTGGCTGTTGACTGCTGTCGTTGAATCGGATGTGCTTGTGTGTACGTGTACGATGTCATATTCACATCTTCACCTCTAGTTCTGCAATTATGTGCCAATTGTTATTTTATTCTATTTATCCTTCCCAGTAATCAAGAACACAACATGAGAACTGAATTAAAACACTGGTCCGGTGTCGGTATCGTTTCATTGTTGTACATTGACTAGTAGTAATAGTATATTATAAATTTTCCATACTCATACTATTTTTTAGGTCTTGACTGTTGTCCATTTCTTTTACTAGACCAAGCTTCAGGGAATTTCAACAAGAGGTGATTGCAATGTCAGGTTGCAGGCTTTGCAGGGTTTGCGCCGGGGGGGGGGGGGGGGGGGGGGGGCACTCAAATTATATTTTCATGGGGGTGTGCCCCACAAAACCCTGAAATGGGGGTCTAAGGAACTGACTACAAGGGTAAAATCTGCGTAAAATATGGGGTCTTAGGAACTAAAAATATACCGGCATTGTGAAAAACAGGGTCTACAGAACTGCAAAACAGCCATATATCGAAATATCCTCGCTGCACATGCGACGCGTTGTGTTTACGTCAGGGTTTTCTTGCAGCTCGCTCAACCCGGCCGCGCCACCCAACCCGCGGCCGGGTTGACGTTGAAGCGTAGCAAGCTGCACGATCGGTGCTCGATCGGCTCTCGCGGGGACAAATTAGGCAGGCGCAAACCGCGGACGTGACCTGGGGAACGGAGGGAGGGGAACAGCGGGGAGGCTAAGGAGCGGAGCTTTCGCGGAACTTTCGCCATGCGTAGGATATAGAGGATCTAAAGAACGCATATTGAGGTCTCAAAATGGGGGTCTTCAAAGCGGCACATCCCCGTACCACCAATGTATGTGAGTGCCCCCCCCCCCCCCCGCCCCCTGGGGGTTTGCGTAGCATTCACTGGCCTGGCTTTGGAAAAAGAAGTTTGCGATTACAGTATGGTTGTAGTAGGTGCACTAGCTGGTAGTTTGCACATGTGCCTGTAATGTAAGAATGTGATTATGCTTACTGGTGTTTCAGCATTTTGTATTTTGTGATTGTTTTCTAATAATTGTATCTCTCACTTTCCAGTACTTCCCAAAGAAGTCAACGGTCTTTGCACACGATCCTGAGGAGGAGGCCAAGCTGGGGGACATCGTGCTGGTGAAGGAGCTGCCAGTTCGCAAGGCTAAGAACGTGTTGTACCAGATGGAGCGCGTCATCTACAGCCTGGGCAATGTGACGGACCCCATCACAGGGAAGAAGTGCGACGGCTACTCCTATTGGGAGGATGCAGCGGACAGTGACAAGGATGGAACGGCCGCAAGAACAGATGGCGCGGATGTGGGTGGGTCGGGAGGCCCGGGGATTGCAGGAGAGGGTGTAAAAGTAGATGGTACACCGTTATGATAACGTGTTCTTTGAGTGCAGACTGGGAGCTTGAACGCATTCTGGAGAGTCGACTTGATACCGACAATGCCGCAGACAGTGTGTCTGGAATTATTGGATGACACGCTATCCTACGATTGGTAATCTGATTTATGAGTGCATCTGCAAACTCAGAAGTTGGTGGACACCAGAATGTCTTGATGAGACGAGTGGCTCGCAAATCAAGGATACCTTCATGGTGAGGCTTGAGCGACTGGTTGTACCGACTTTCAAGAAAATTATTGGGGAAAAAGCCGCATTGTGTTGTATACACCTTAGCTCAGCTATATAATAGTATTGCTATCACATAGTGTTATACGTCATGTGATATCTTGGGTCTTCCCCTACATGTAGGTTTTAAAGTGATTCACACTCTGGAAATCATACCCATTGAATGCATGACACATTGTTTCAAAAGCTTTATGGAGTCTTTTGTGCATTTATTAATGGTAGTATCCTTTAAATCTTTATGTTCTGTTTCAAAGTACTGTACATATAAACGAGCTCCAGTAACAAAACCATTCTAAAGAGACTTAACATCAACTTAACATTGTGTAATGACTGTGTAAGAATTGTCTTCAGGCACTAGCTTTCTGGTAAACCCCTGTATGAATAATCAAAAGTGGGTTAATGCAACCATTAACAGCCACTTATCATTTTCATTGACTGTGTACTCTTTGCGAACAATTCTCTGTGAAGCATACATTTGGGTAAATATGTCGATTCACAGAAAACATTTTGTATGGTGGAAGATGGCAGAATGGACATTGGGGAAAGTGTACTTCTGAAAGATAATTTTTAAGTATGTGTGCTAAATGCATATCATAAAATTTATTCAATGTATTTACAAATTGAACAATCAAGTGAAATGTTTGTGTAATGAAAATGTCACTTAACATTAGGTGTGTGTAGGTGGGAGAAGGGGAAAGAGAGGAAATAGCAGGGAGAACAGCTCAAAGAACAAGAAAGAAAGACACATTTCATAATGGTAAGCATGTACATGTCCAGTACTCATCAAATAAACTAATTAAAAATTACGAAGGATTTTTTTGTACAAGAATTATTTTAATTCAATTTCATTTTCTGTACATCCAGAAATGCATCTGCACATCTCGATACATGTATAGATCATGTGGCTTCAGAAAGGATGTTAATACCAAACAGCACAACATGCATGAATTCAAACTCGTTAATTTGCAAATCAAAAGTTGGAAAATAAGAGTCCTTGATTTCATACATGTCTTTGACAATTGTCATCAACTACCAACATTCAAATACATAATAATATTGCTCTGTGTACATCATAATCTTTGAACAAAAACAAACCAAAATTGTGGTGCCCTGGATTTTACTTTCCAAAAAGATTCACGACTTCTTCAAAATACAAACAAAAGGAAGGGAAAAGAAAGATAAGAGTAAAAAAGAAGGATGTAGAGAAAGAGAAAGAAAGGGAGTGGGAAGGAGATGGGCAAAAAGGAAGAATGCACATAAACATTTATGCAGACCTGATTTTGAGGAACATTTACATAATTCTCGCATTACTTCTAAATACATCTCCATGTACATTATTTCAAGTAACTATTCAAATGATCATGATTAACAACAAGGTGATACAAACAAAAAAGTTGAAACAAACCGAGCATATAGTTTTACTGTGCATGTACTATGAAATTCCAGGTCATATCACTATAAAGGTAGCCTTCAGAGCTGATTGGGAGTGTGAATGAATGTCGCCTTTTAATTGCAATATTACGACGCCTGTGAGCAATATTCAGAATCGTAAAACATTTTTTGAATCCTATAAATTCACATTCCTTCACATCAAAATCCATTAGGCAATGGCGTACATGAAACTTCTATCACACCGACCATATGGCTTTTAGCATTCCAGCTACACAAGTACATGTACAGTCAAACTAGCTACTCTAAAACTTACTAAGTGCCCTGTATACTTGTGAATTTTATTGCATTTTCCAGTTACCTCACACATAGTGTCTCATACATGTTAGATGGCCATATCCACCTTGAAATGGGCATTTTTTTTTTACATGTATCTACCCCATAAAGCCTTCATGCTGCAACGGTTGTCGTAAGGTCTACATGATTACCATCTAGGCTGGTCCATCTTTACTTACCCTTCATTACACAAATATGTATTGGTATGCAAAGATGAAATGAGAACAATATAATTTGAAGGGAGAAGTAAAGTGTGTGAGCAGGGAAGGGGGGGGGGGAGGGCAGAGGGATTTAAAAGAGGTAAAGAATAGAGAGAGCAAGTAATGTATACAGAGATGAGAGAGAGATTGCAACATGATAAGAGATGTATGTTTAGAGAGATGAAGAGAGTGAGAGGGGGCAAAAGAGAGTAAGAGAGAGCGAATGAGAGGGTGAGAGAGATGGCAAAAGAGAGAGGGAGGGGATGAAGGGAATGAGTGCAAAGACAGAAAGGAGTACAAGTATGTAGAAGTAATTTCACTTGGCTTTGCATCAACAGACTACGCTGCTCCACCACAGGGCTTCTTCATGTACAAGTAAATGTACATGTACATGTATATAGTACTAAAATAGAATATAAATCTCACTTCCTGTACACAAATAAATCCACATGTCTGAATCAGCATCTAATCAATATTGACTTGTGTAACAAAAATATCCAAGTGTACGGCAGGATATATCCTGAAAAGAGAAGACATGTCACTTTGTACTGTTTCTGCATCAATGTATGTACAAATAGAACTATCAATATATACACAATAAATTCTCTAACAAAAACAAGATTAAAAATGCATGAAACTTGAACATAGTATCCACTATGATGACCAATTACCAAAATTATCAAAAACTTGGGATTGAAAAAATCATACAAGTGTTACAGCGCCTGTGTCGTCCCTCCAGTTACCTAACATGATGTGTAGCTCAAGTACAAGTACTAACAATCCCAATAAATCCTGCAAATCTTTCTTACAATCCCTCAAATTATTTTGTTTACGAGGACAAATTAAGTGATTTGTTTGGCTTACAGTTTGAACAAGTTGACAGTATATTGCCTGAAGTTGAATGCTACTCTGTATTCCACACTGCTGTATTTAACACCATGCACCCTGTGTGAGGAAACATCTATCAAAGGAAAATAAACACAACTTTATTCCATACAATTCTGTTCCTGTTATGGTTGTAGTGGTAATACCATGACACTCGTATTTGATGAAATGCCGTTCCACCAATCCTTGTTTGACATCAGCCAACCAGGTTGGAATCACCTCAGCATGATAAAATTGCTTGTATCAAATGAAACCCAGCCCCCAATGAGATTAAACCTGTCATCATTACTAAAAATCGCTTTCTTGAATGACCACTTGCCATATTCAGAATGACCGCCCAACATATCCCCACTTTTTCAGAACTGTATACTTACACGGTTTCATTAAAGCAATATGTTCTTTCATTGCTGAAATATAATGTTGTGATTGAATTGCTGGACTGGATGGTTGGACTTCCCATGATGCCAGTCCACCCATTTTGTTATGTAATTTTAACTTTTTGTCTGTCCACTCTGAACAATTACAAATCTTTAAATTTGATACATACATTTTAGGTGACATAATTCATTGGACTGCAACTGTGTTTTCTCATCAATAAAGTTTCATATTTATGGTTTAGGTACTCCTTTCCTCAGAAAGTGTTCCTTGTAAACTTCTACTGTAAAACCTGTGTGTGATTACATGTTTGTGGCATAGCACAACAACAACAAACTTGTGGGATGTTAAAGGGCATATACTGTCCTGGGAAGGCAAAAAAGCCATGAAAATGTAATTGTTAGCAATCTTCTTGCCAATGGTCTTAAATTCATGTATTTTCTATTTTAGAAGCTTGCTGAAAGTTATTTACCCTCAAATGATCTACATTTTGGAGTAATGAGTGATTAAATTACAAATCCTCAAAATGTTCGGGCCGAACATTTTGAGGCCGAACATTTTGAGGATTTAATCATTAATCACTCGATATGTGGATCATTTGAGGGCAAATCACTTTCAGCAAGCTTCTAAAATAGACAATACATGAATTTAAGACCATTGGCAAGAAGATTGCTAACAAATACATTTTGAAGGCTTTTTTGCCTTCCCAGTACGGTATATGCCCTTTAATTCGCATACAAGAACTCCTTCTCACTACAAAAAAATCCACTCTATGCATTGAAATCATCAACAAAGCCTGAACAAATCATTATCAAAAACATTTCACGCCACCAAAAAAAGGCGATGGCTGTGCAATGTATCACATCATGCAACAAATGCACAAGTTGAATGTCAGTGAAGAACTAGTAACTCCTGAATCCTTGATAAACTTGCACGTCTAGCCTGCTAAAGACAACAGGATGGTTTTAAATTCGCGCTTGCTCTATGTTGCATGAAAAGCATATAAATAAATATGACAGAAAAGTTACCAGTTTTAAAGTATTAAGAAGTTTAATTATTTTTTAAACTCTTTGATATTTTAAAGGTGATATTCATAGAAAATCCCTTTAATATGAAGATATTCATCTACAGAAAGCCTATAAGCCATACAATGAGTTTGGATGACATTCAAACAATATATCACTTCCAAAAAAGCGAAATTAGGGTGAAAACAATCACCCTATTCTCTGGGATAAATTTGCCCTACTGTCATCCAAAACGGCCTTTAGGTTTGACGTAAGAAAAAGGGAGGTGTTATTGTGCATCACACATGCCAATTCGCAGCTTCTTTTCCGCCAGAAGCATCATGCATTATTAATGAAACTGTGCTGGCAGTTGCAGGTGGATTAACAGGTGTGATACACAATGGTCTTTGTGAACATTTGTGTGTAGATTGCAGTTAGTCTCTATAGCTGCATGAAGCATATCCCGGCTGTGACGTACACTGGTACACACAAAGCCACTTTCCCTTAGGCGATTTCGTAGGTCAGGAGAGAGTCAATTTAGTGAAATTTGATTTTCATAAAACACAAAACTGAACACTTTCATGGCATGCTAGCTGCGTAAATTGCTAACTCATTCAATCATAAAATAAACTATATTTATATTATTTAATTTCCTATAAGTATCACGTTTAACTACTACCACTATTTATGCCAAGCATTCTAGCTGTTAATACAAAGTTGGTTACAAAACTAAATGGCAAGCAAGGTTTCACAATATGACTTCTTCATGGAAGCTTCAGTTGCACTATATATAAAACAAGTACAGAATTACAAAATAACGCCAGAAGAACGAAAGAGAGTGGTATGAAAGAAAAGATTGTTTGACACAGTTCTTTTACAATTGACTTAAGAATATATAAATGTCAATCATTACAAATGATATCAAAACCCTGCATGGCAGAGAGCAAAATATACAGTAACAGATACACTTCAGAAGTATGTAAAGCATCATTTCACCATATACATGAAATAAATGCTTTTTACCAAATCAGCTTGTGCAGTAGATGTAAAAAGCTTGTTTAGCACCAGGCTGTGCACATTAATTATCTGGATTTGCATATATTTGCATACATTGCAGGCCAACTAAGTATCGAGTGTGTCCTGCTGCTATTCAGATTCTTTCATTTCCTGGACCCCGTAACATAAAGGTTTGCAATCAATTGCAAATTTTAAAGACAAATTCTGATTGGTAACTGTTCAGTCTTTTGAACAAAAAGCGCATGCAACAATGATGTTGATTGGCCATTGCCATTTTGCGATTGACTGCAAATCTTTATATTACAGGGCCCTGGACATGCTGATACTGAATTCAAAAATGGTGACATGGTGTTTCACTAACTTTTGCTGTGTACAGAAAGCAAAGAAAAATATTAAAAATACATTGGTCCTCTAGCTATTCAATTAATGATAACCAACATTATCAAACTTCTGCAACAGTCACTTGTTGTTGTTGTTTTTTTATTTATAAACAGCCATCTACATGTACAACTACTTCCTTATATACAGATTAATGAATGTACATGTCACCCGTAATTGCAACTTGCTAAATCAGCATTCTCTGCTGTGTGAAACATACACAAAATTTGGATGGAAGGTAGTATCATGTGAAATCCATGCTCAGTGAAATATGCGGAAATTTAAACAACATTATTGTGTTTTGAACATTTGTGCACTAACTTCCAAAATAATCACAATCACGAAATTTGCTTACCGGTGACTATGTTCTTTTGGTTTTAATTATAATCATCTCAATATATTTCCTATGAGCTTGATTTATTGTTCAAGTATCGACTTGCCCTTGGGGAAGTCTCTACTGGCAAAACATTTTGTCAACATATTTTCTTCAATAGTTTGCTGCAAGATATTCTGCAAGAATCAATTCTGCTTAAACTTTTAAAACTACGGACGGACAACTTATTCATTACGGGCCAACCATGTCACTGCTTCACCGTTAGCAAGACGACTTCATAGTCCAATTCTATCTTGATAGAGATGTTCGAGTTTCCACATAATTATCATATGGTGCTTGAGGTAAGTTAACTGTGCTTTATCCTTCGTCCCATTTGCGGACACTTCTCTTGTACGTGAGGAGATCGTCAATGGCGTTTGCCATCTGCTGTCCTTCCTCCTCATCAAACCACTCCTCCCCTTCACTGAGACCCGCACTTGAGCTACTGTCCTCTCGGGGTCTCTGAGCAAAAGGGTCAAACTCGTTTCCGTCGTCGTCCGACTCGCCCTCGCCTCGCTTGCGCTTCCAGCCGCGGGGGTTCTCAGCAGTGAGGCTCTCGTCACTGGAAGAGGAGGGCGGCCGCATCACACTCCCGAGGCTCGTCGGATTGGAGCGATCGTCATCGTCGTTGTCATTGTCCGAATTGCTACTGTTGCTGCTGCTCTCACTGCTGCTGCTGCTACTGCCACTAGTGCTCCCAAACATATCCTCCACCTCCTTGCCCATACTAGCAAGGTCATCGGACGAGAAGCTGTACATTGGATTGTAGTCGTCCGACAGACTCAGTGGTCTGCTTTTCGTGCGTTGTGCCGGGACGCCAGACGATTCAGAGCTACCGTTGTTCTTCCCAGTGGAGGATTTAGACTTTCCCTTTTCTCGCCGAGTCTTCTGCGATCCTGTACTCTCTGTATCGCTGTATCCCGGTGTGCTGCTTCTGCTGCCGTGCTTGCTGACATCAGCAAGAAGAAAAAGTCGCTCATCTACCCGCTCCCACCGCTCCCAACAACACCACAGCCAATCTGGCTCCACAATGCAGATGTTCTTGCTCCTTTTTGCCAAGTGCACTTTAGATGTGCCTACCTTAGCCGCAACAAGGTGAGTGGTTGCCCTGCCTTTCCCCTGCTCCTCTTTGCCCTTGGTGACAATCTGTGGGGAGACCTTTGCGCCCAGCCCAATAGCCACCTTCCACACCCTGCTCTGTTCGGGTGGCATGTTGGTGGGGAACACACTGCTGAAGACAATGTTACACCCTCGGAGGACGGACAGCCTCATGGCCGGAACGATGACTTTGAGATCTGGGAGCTGCTTGCTGGCTGCCTGCACCTCCACCTGTTTGAAGTATTTCCGGTGGATGCGCAAAAGAGTGTCTGCAAGGTATAGTAGATATTCATCACCATCCTTCTCCTCTTCCTTGGTTCCAGCTCCATTTCCATCGGTAGTGCTGACTTTTCCGTCATCACTGGGTGTGTCCTGCATGATCTCCCCTTCCTCATTCTCTTCCACCTTGCCGGCCTTCTCCCCATTGTCTTTGCTTGATTCCGCTTGTATTGTACTGCTTCCTACCTCGTCGGCTTTCACCTCTTCATCCTTTGTCGTGGACGACACTTCCTGGCTGCACACCTCGTCCTCTGCAGCCTTGTCTCCCTGTGGTTTGGGATCTGCCTTCCCATCGCCCTGGTCTCCAACCTTGCTGCTTGCTGCTTCACCTGAGTCGCCATCCCCTTCCCCCTTCCTCACACCCACAGATGATGCATACTGATGCGTCAATTCCGTGGGCTTCTTTGTGGGTATGGCTCCACGCTCCACAAAGTTTGCAGGGGTGTTGATATCTCCTGTGCCTTCAAAGTATCGGAACGGTGGGACTTGGATGAGGTTTGGGGCAAAGTTCCACACATCATCTCTGTCATCAATGATACACACCATCTTGTCACCACGAGGAAATATGGACCTGCACGTAAAATACAGAAAGACACACACTTTAAAGAATCTTGAGACTTCACTTGGACTCACATATTGTTCTCATATTGATGGTACTAATGAAAACAAAGTTTAAAGCAATTATTCACTTAAGAGATCCTGCATACTTAGTCACTACTAATTACCATTCGTGGTTGAGTAAATGAATTCCAAAACTAGGTCCATTACTGCATAAAGAAAGCCATATTTACTGGTGAGGCCAATTCTGCAATGTACAAGTTTGGGAAGGAATTTCCCTATTGACTGGTGCAATTACATGCATACTGATCCAAAAGATCAAAGTTGAGTAGTCTTTAAAGACAGGGATTTGACTGTACTACGGTATAAACCTACTTGAGGTTGGCCTTCTTGGAGTTGGGGTCAAAGCACTCGTCCCTGGACAGGATGCGGTGGGAGAAGTACTTGCCCTCGGGGTCAATGATCTCCGCCACGGTGTGGGCGTAGAGCCGCACCCCCATGGTGAAGATATGCAGCTGGTAGAGGTCGCTGACCTGGTCCAGGAACTGCTTGCACCCGTTCCGGATCTTGGTGTGGTACCAAGGGAACATGGGGCCCTTGCGCAATTGGAAGTGGTGCACACCCTGGGGAGAAATCGAATCACGGATCAACTAAAACTGAACGGGTGCAAGCAAGAGCTGTATCTCAACATGGCACACATGAAGGGTGCTAAGAACCTTGACATGATATCAGGTAAACATAAGGCGGCCCTTCCGCAATTGGAAGTGGTGCCCACTCTAGAGAGAAAAAGGACCACAGATATACTAACTGTAGGCAAGCAGTAGGCCGACTTAGGCTATCTATTGGTATTCTGTAAATAACTATGGTAGACATTAAGTGTGTCCCGGATCTCGATGTGATACCAGGGGAACATGGTGACACATGGGGTGCACTGCAATTCATGAAATCTGTAGGAAGACATACAGTCAGGGGTGCCATGGACCTAGATCTAATATGAATATGGGGATCAATGTTTCTCTTATGACATACATTTGCAGAAACAGTGCCATGGGAGAGGTCAAAATTATCATCTAAGGTAGATTGGAAGTTACTCTCTTTCATTCTAAAGATATCAAAATCAACATCATGGTCTGTAATACAAGCTGGTCATTAAGTAAGTATTAATTCTTCCCTTTCCCAAGGCCAGCTGAGAAGAAAAATGTACAGAGAAATTGAAGGATTATTCAATTTATGGTAAACTTTGGTCTACCTATGGATTAACTTTGGTAGAGACGTATCACAAAGTTTGGATTGATCACTACATGAGTGAATCGTAATCCAAAATGGAGTCCTGCAACTGACAGACTTAAAGGCATGGGGTGAAATTTTGAAGAAAACTTCAAAAACTTAACATCTTAAAGTCATTTGGTATTCTGAAATCTGACTTAAGTCAACAACTGCCCCAATGAGCAAATCAGAGTTATGGTTCATAAGGAACTTACGACGAAACTTGAGTCAAAACTGAAGTTCTTTCATATTCTCAGAAATTCTTTCATACACTCAAAAAAAAAATAACAATAGTGCCGATGAATACTATACTAACTGGCATATCTGGAGGGACTTCATCCAGGGTGGTGTGTATCAGGGTCTGATCCAGGTCAACCAGTAGGACCAGCTTCTTGTGCCTGATCAGTGAGTCCTCGTCTTGTTTGGCCAGGACCGCAGCTTCCTGCGAGTGCATAGTTAAAGAAATAATATAGAGTGAAACTTATATTAAACTTATATTTTCTCTTCTTACAAAAAATATCATAAAAGGGCATTTAGATTTGTGGAGAAGCCCCTTCATAATTAAACTTTGGGATTACCACCAGTTTATATATATTTTAGTGCAGTGAATCGTAAATTCCTTTACTCCATGAAATGTAACAGGTAATGAGTGATGTTTTTAGTAAAGATAGATTTCTAAAGTAGGAGTATATACACTACACAGTGACAAAATTTTCACAAACTGACTAGTTATAAAACTTATGTTTATTATACAATATGGAAAAAGTCAACAGACATATATCACATTTGCTATTGTAGCTTCCACATTAAGGATGTACACCGGCTTACTTTGCTCATGTTTAGCTAGCAGCATAAATACACCACAGCTCAAAGGAATTAGCAAAGGGAAAGGGAAGAAAGGGAAGGACCCGCAGTTTTACCCGCGGTATATGTCCAGTACAGCATGAAACACTATGCTTTTTAGGCTAAAGCATCATGCTGAACGGGACAAAATTTACCACGGTTTAAAACTGCGGCTCCTTCCCTTTCTTCCCTTTCCCTTTCCCTATGCCAATTCCTTTGAGCTGTTGTGTAGGTTGAAATGTATGAACAACTACCAGAGTCGACTGAGGCACAATTGCTTCTTTGCCCATTACTCTAGTGATGCTCTGTTTTCTTCTCCCTAGGTTCAACACTCACCTCTTCACTGACATGAAGCTCTGGGATGCTGTGGATCATAGCAACAGAAGCCTTGGAAGTGGGAGCCTGCTTCCCAACATTGTCATCGTCCCTTGAGAAAATACAAACAGGCAGAAAAGAGATGTATTAATAATCAGTAAGATTTGGAAAAGGGGGAAGAGGCCTAGGAATATCATGGTAAAAGAAATAAAGGCAGTGGTTTACTAGGGTACGTAAATTCAGACAAAAGAGTTCAAGAGCATGAAATAATGAGGCATATGAGGGAGAAGAGGGGAAAATAAAAAGGGGCAGTGGGTAAACAAGGGCTGGGTGTAAACATTGGGTATTAACTCACTTCCTCAAGTCCTCTCCACACTCTGCACACATATCTTTCATCACAGTTGGATGTGCGCAGCGAGCAATCCTCAGCAACACTGACCTGCAAATATAGCCAAAATAAAAGCATTTTATGATCATGTGTCATCAAAACTCTGAATTGTGGAGCATGAACCGACAACCGATTAATGCATTTTATTCTCATAACCTTAAAAGTAAAAGACATTGCTATTCTGTATAGAGAAATTAAATCAAGCTTGGGCCTTGGGGCCTTATGGCTTTGGAGGAAGGGGGCTACTTATGTGATCGAAGTCATTCCAGAAATTGATGCAGTAAATAAAGGCACGAATATGGTAGGGAAAATGGTCATATTGATTGTGGACCACTGACTTCTTCGAAAGTGATTCTCAATATTTCATTTTCAGTTAGGTCGAGACAGACGTTATTCCTACTTTGTCTTTGACTTTTTTTTACTTTGATTTCAACACCCACACAGCACCCTCAAACAAAGTCAAAGCCAAAGGCCTCATTCTCAACAATGTGCCATAATTGGCTAGGCTAGGCTTATACTGAGGCTGGCTCCAGCTCAGGAGCTTGAGCTTACTGCTCAGCATCCCTAGCTTCGTGCAGGTACAATCCCTCGTTATGGCAGGCCGT
Source organism: Arbacia lixula (assembly GCA_963669155.1). Taxonomy (NCBI): domain Eukaryota; kingdom Metazoa; phylum Echinodermata; class Echinoidea; order Arbacioida; family Arbaciidae; genus Arbacia; species Arbacia lixula. The sequence goes on along the minus strand of OZ022581.1, from coordinate 11,845,477 downwards.
GATTATGGCAAGCCCTCACTCCCCCCCTTCCCCCACCATTGCCCATGCATAATGAACACACAACGCAGATCGTACACGCACATTGACGCAATACACACACGGCCATGCAAAATCTACATACAACACACTAGCGCGACAATTGTGTACACAAACAAATGGTGCTTTACCCAGCTTGAACGGTGTCTCCCTCATCAACCAACACTTCCCGTACGGTTCCAACATGTTGTGACTTCAATTTTCGCTCCACTTTATCACTTCCTGTAGAATTTTCATCATCTGCATTCTCATATAAAATCAAAACACTGCCTCTTGATACTTTTGAGCCACATTTTACTCTTAATTTCGTTATTTTACAAGATTTTGGCTCAGAAAGAGAAATTTCCAGGGGCGCATCAGCCGCCATTTTGGAAGAAAGAAAGACAGAGAGTGGTTTTTCAGGTAATTTTGTACTCTTAAATATATATCGTATTTGTTGAAAATAAGGAATATTATTTTTTATAATAAGTTTTATTTTTGATGATTCACATATTCATTGAAATAGGGAATGATATTTTATTGAATTGTTCTAAGATGAGACGAAATTTCATAACGTGGGAAAGGATAAAAGACTAAACTCCCTTCTTGAGCAGTACAAATCCGATCAGAAATGCAAACAATCGTAGAGAGATTACACCAGTCTACTCATAAAATCCTGTTCAAAACTAACAGCGGCAATATTGTCATTGAGTCAGTGAATAAGGTAGGCTGATCAAATTTAAAACCTACTCTTAATAACAATGAAGTTAAATGGTATAATATAATATATACTTATGAGATATATATGATGTTGTTCTTCAAATATGAGCGTTTAATCTCCGAATCATTCGGGATAACCAGATCGGCCGGGACATCTCATGTCGGGATGCGCGGCTACGATATGGGGATCGGCTGCGGTGAAGCTGAGCCGGAGGTCCCGCCGGTCTGTCGGACAGCTGCAGCTGCGCCCCGCTTGTGCGGGGGTAGGATATTGCCTTGGTCGATGGCAGTCCTGGGTTTAACGCCAGGGCAGGGGTCTAAATTATTTTAGGTAGACGTAGGATATGGCTAGGCCTAATCTGTAGAATCTTACGCTTAGACCAAGTCGGCATGGGGGACTGTACGTGAGCACTAGCACTCTACGTATCTCAAAAAGTGAGCAATTTTTCTGATGATTATCGGATTAGGACATTTAGGTAGGAAGGTGGTGGGATGTACTTAAAATTTCAAAAACTACTTAAAAAGTTGAAATTGTGAGTAAACAATTATTTTTTCAGTGTAACTTGCGTATTAGATATAGAGTAATGTAAGGAAGACGACCTGTGAGTGATTAATAATGAGTTTGTTGCACATAACATGACATAATTGAAGTTTTGGGCCTTTTAGCCATACTTTGTACACACCACCTATGGAGTTTGTAGCTGGTGCCCTAGCTCCGGGACTGCTTCCGCGCAGCGGGAGCGTCCTGAGCTGATTCAAAGCTCTGTGTTCCGCAGCCCGCTCACTGCGTGAGCGGGCTGGTTGCAGTAAATGGTGCCCCAGGCCGGCAAAGCAGTGTAAAACTACTCTGTCAAACCAGTAGAAACCAGTGGACTCTGATATTGAGACCGGTAGAAACCAAGCGAAAACAGTGGGATTGAATGGTTTTCACAGCGGTGTAAACCCAAATCCATTCAGGTACTCCGACTCCATTATTTCTCTATTTCACGATACACGTAGTCTAGCGTAGGCTAACCATCGATTTTGTTTCTCAATCACATCCAAATATGATGGTACTATGGCGACCCCAGTCTGTGCTTGAGTTGCCTTCTGACTGCGTCAGGTAACTTGGAGTACTTAACGATACGATGCTATCATAGACAGGGCTGGGATGTCATTCAGGAGCACCATTGTTGGAAAGTGGTTCGCTTTACTGGTATCCAATTTTTTATTTTGTGTAGGAAAACAAATAGAAAAAATATAATAAGAGAAGTTGATAAAAAAAAAAGATATTTGATTTTTCCAAAGAACGAGACATAACACTATTGGCAACAAAAGTCAACTTTGAATGATTGCTATTAGAATACTAAATATCAACAACTGCTTTGATAAGTTGACCGGTATTGCTTGTTTGGTCACTCACGCAGGTCAAGGTCCATGTGTCCCTTGATATGGCGACAGGAGGGCTGCCAGCGCCAGCCTCGGCAAGGGCAGCGAGAGTGCACTTGATCAGTCCGGAGCGGACACCCAGCTTGCTCCAGTCCAGAACACGGAGCCGCTCCATGGCACGGAGGCTACATACACCTTACAACAAGACGCCACAGTCACGAAGGATACACGGTGAGAGGCTGGTGGTATTCCCTGCGCTGTCACATTAACTTTTAGATCCCACGTTTTGGGAGCAGACTAGATGATTCTGCACATTGTGTTTCACGTTCTTTTATTTTATTTGTAGGTAAATATACTATGTAAGTGTTTCTTGCTTTATTTGGAATGAACAATTATACATCTACAGTCTAATCTCTTGTCAGATGCAATCTCACCTACCATTAAATGCTTAACCCTATTCTGACTGGGGGTGGGGGTCAAAATGACCCTTGTTCCTCAATCAAACCTAGCTTGCCCCAGTCAGAATAGGGTTAAAGGGCATATACTGTACTTGGAAGGCAAAAAAGCCTTCAAAATGTAATTGCTAGCAATCTTCTTGCCAATGGTCTCAAATTCATGTATTGTCTATTTTAGAAGCTTGCTGAAAGTTATTTGCCCTCAAATGATCTACATTTGGAGTAATGAATGATTAAATCACAAATGCTCAAAATGTTCGGGCCAAACATTTTGAGGATTTAATCATTAATAATTAATTACTCCATATGTGGATCATTTGAGGGCAAATAACTTTCAGCAAGCTTCTAAAATAGACAATACATGAATTTAAGACGATTGAAAGAAGATTGCTAGCAATTACATTTTGAAGGCTTTTTTGCCTTCCCAGTACAGTATATGCCTTTTAAGCATTTTGTTGTATCTATATCGTAACTTAATTGCTTGTAACAAACATTCTCTCTATTCTTATTGGGTTCCTGTTATGAGCATGAGGTGCTGTATTTTGCTGTTCACGCTACGTCATTCTTTTAAAACATGTTCATATATTCTGAAACTTGCTTCATTGTTTTGTCATTCGTTTTTTGATAGTTGCTTGGGTTTTGTTTTTTTTAATGAATTGAAGCCAGCAGATCGTACTAATATTTCTGATGGCTCATGCAGGAAAGAGAAGCAGACTGTCCAGAACCCCTGGTGCACGGTCCGTCGCCTCTCGGAACCTGACTCAAAGCTTAGGCAAGCTCATCAATAAGACCTGGCACGCATACCATGTGTCTCCCCTCTTCAGCTACGACAAGGAAGCAGCGTCTTTGAGGAAGTACTCCAGGCATCTATCATCTCACCTCCAAGCCGTAAGTTCCATTCTTCTTTAATGGAAGTTTTCAGGGCTCCTCACCCTAATTTTTTCCTGTGTGTCCTTATGGACTCCCATACCAACAAAATGAAATGTGGGAGCTGAGCTCAGTAGAATCATCAAGATAAATCATTGGCCATTTTAAGTGCTGTTTTAGGAATGTGAAGATATGAATACTTCGTATTATATCTTATGTTTGTAGGGTACCCAAGGGAGATCTCAAACACTACTATCCAGTGATTATTTTAATGCCTCTGCCACAAGGTCTGTTCTGAACTCGTTAATGCGATTACTCAAGAAATGATTGAGCATATCCCATCAAACTTCAATGATAATCTAACAATGCAATTACCCGATTAGATGTTGATTTATATAGGTCAAAAGTCTTAGGTCAAGCCCAAATCCTGAAATATTCTTTTTTATGTGACAACTTGAAGTACCACTAAACTTTGTACAATGGTCTCTCTCTCTCTCTCTCTCTCTCTCTCTCTCTCTCTCTCTCTCTCTCTCTCTCTCTCTGGCATACATGTTTGTCAGTTCCCAGTACCAAGTTTTACAGACATTTAACAAGTAACTTATGATTATAGAGATAATGACAACTTAGTTAAGTCGGTGCAAGAGGGCAGAGGCATACCAGTTGATGTCACTGCCCTTCCTGAAGTTAAAATTATCTTTCCTGCCATCTTACTGCCATTTTCTCATGGTTTTAAAATCATGAACATTTCTGTCATCTTGAAATCTCTAACATGTTAGAGATTTATCTCATATAAGTTATCTATGAACAAATGTATGGCATTGAATCATGACTATATGACAATATTTAGGTAACTGTATGAAAATCAGTGTGTTGCACCTCCAATAGTTTATAACTTTTTCTTATTTTTTTTCAGGAGGCACAGAAAGGTGCCGCAGTTTTGGTTGAGGAGAGTATCGCTTCAAAATATGCCGTCTTCAAATCTCTTCCGGAACTATTTCCTGATTCAGGTAAGAAATAAAAACAGAATCAACTCTGATAACAAGTTGAATTTAATGAACACAGAAACATATTGTCTAAAGTTTGCTCTGTAAATTAAAGAAAGATGTGTAGCCAAAAGGACAAGAAGAAACTTGCTTGACTCTCCTGGTGCTATGTTGTGCAAATAATCTTAAGACATTAGAATTTATGATACAAGAAAATGTCTTTTCCCCAATTCCATGGTACGAGTTGATAATGTTCCCAATATCAACTTTGATGATCAATTTTTTGTCATTGAGTATTGTTTGACTCCTTCCTCATGCTACATAGTGCAAAACATCTATTAGAATTTCAAATGATAGAAACTGCAGTAACAAAGGGGAAATGTGGTGACTGTTTTGAAATTCATAATTGATAAAACAATGTGCCCAACTTTCACTTGCATATCCATAGCAATACCTGCTTTAGAGTTGAGCCTCTATGCTTCCAAGGCCCAAGCGACGGCTGCCAATGGCTCACCTGGCTGGATGGCCGTCTTCTGTCCCTCCTCCACCCCGGTAGCTGCGGGCAATGGGCAGTTCACCTCCATGCCTCTGCTACTGGTCAAGGGGGCCGCAGCAACCACACAGCACATCATTCGCTGGATTGAGGTACCATCACCGATGCACTTTGGTTGGAATCTTGTTTTTTAAGAAGATTTGTGTTGTGAATATTGATTTTGAATTGGATCTTCCAGACAGAGCAAACACCCTGAACAAAAAACAGGTATTTGTAATTAAGTAAGTATACATCACATGTGCAAAATGAGCATTTGCACAATGAACACTTTACTCACTTAGTGTAAAACCTGCACAGATAAATCTTGTCTATACAATAACTAATATATACCGGTACCTTTTCATTTCTTCATCGACTGTGTAGCACAAACCTGAATTTGTATGTACATCATATATAACTGTGATAATTGAAGTGTATATCTTTTATTAGGAAATGTTTTAGGTATGGCCCATTTGTGTGTGTGGGAGCAGATGGGCATGATTCTCAGTGATACCCCGGAAGTGAATTCATTGTGTCTTGCTTTGTACTTTGTAGGTCCAGTTTGACTGCTGCCTTACAAAGCTGACCTTCAACCCAATGGCTCTATCCTGGATGGTGTCTATGTGGGCTGACAGCCTCCCGGGTAAGTTGACACAATACATACATGAGCCATTTTGCACATGTGGGTTCTTTTGCAAAAGTTACTAAATCCATTTTGAAAGGTTTAAAGAAAAGCATTTTTTGTAATCTGACTTTGTACATAGACCCATGGGAAATTGAAATAAGAATAAATTAGCAATGTTGGCTTGGCTCCTCTCTAATTGACAGCCCTACAAAAGCTGAGAGTGGCAACATTTACAAGCAGCCAAGAGTAGACAAAATCAGCATAGAAGTTGCCAAGAGCAGCAGAAGACACCAAGGGGGTGTTTCACCAAGCTGTTCTTAAGCTAAGAATGACTTTACGCACAACTGATGACCCTTTCTTGTGCTAAATGAGATTCTCAATTATTTTGATTCCCATCAGCTCAAGTTCAAATCTGATGTTTACAAATTAAAATTCTTCATGTTATCAAGTGTCTCGATACAAAGTTTATGATTTTTATGCCTCCGCCACGAAGTGGCTGGAGGCATTATGTTTTCGGGTTGTCCGTCCGTCCGTCCGTCCGTCCGTCCCGAATCCGTTTAGGCAATATCTTGAGAACCGTTAACCAGATTTGCTTCAAACTTGGTACATGTGTGTATTGCATGAAACCAATGAAGTGTGTAAAATAGGGGTCAATTCTGATTGAGGTCAAAGGTCAAAGGTCAATCAAATTTGTGAAACATTGCCCAAAATTGACCTTTTTCACAATAAAGCCAAATCCAAGGATCCAATTCTCATGAAACATGGTACAAAGATGGATCACTACTTGGGAATAGACTGGTGACATTTATGATAAATTTCCTGAAAGTTCAGAGGTCAAAGGTCGATGAACTTTGTGAAACATTGCCCAAAATTGACCTTTTTCACAATAAAGCCAAATCCAAGGATCTAATTCTCATGAAACATGGTACAAAGATGGATCACTACTTGGGAATAGACTTGTGACATTTATGATAAATTTCCTGAAAGTTCAGAGGTCAAAGGTCAATGAACTTAGCCAAAATTGGCTAAAAACTGCCCCAAGCTTTATATTTTTCGCAATAAATCCAAGTCCAAGGATGCAATTCTTATGAAACGTGGTACTAAGATGGATCACTACTTGGCAATAGACTGGTGACATTTTTTGGTGAAATTTCTGGAAGGCCAGAGGTCAAAGATCAATGAACTTTGCAACAATTTGCTAAAAATTGGCCCCAAATTGATATTTTTCACAATAAACCCAACTCCAATGGTGCAATTCTAACCAAACATGGTACAGAGATGTATCACTTCATGGAGGTAGATTGATGGAAGTTTGGGTAAAATACCTGAAAGGTCAAAGGTCAATGAACTTTGCCAAAAATAGCTAAAAAATTGCAGCCAAAGTAATATTTTTCAAAATAAATCAAGATCCAATCGTGCAATACCAACCAAACATGGTGCAAAGATGGATCACTACTTGGGGGTAGACTGATGATATTTCTGGTGAAAATTCTCAAAGGTCAGAGGTCAAAGGTCAGTGAACTATGCCAAAATTAGCTAAAAATTGTGCCAAATGTAAAATTTTTCACATTGAATGCAAAACTAATGGTTCAATTTGAACCAAACATGGTACAGAGATGTATCACTTAATGGAGGTAGACTGGTGAAAGTGTGGGTAAACTTTCTGAAAGGTCAAAGGTCAATGAACTTTACCCCCAGATTGGCTAATTTTACACAAACTTGATACAAGGATGGCTTTAGACGGACTGATTATATTGGAAGTCAAAGGTCAATGAACATTGCCAAACTTGGCCAAACATGGAAAAACAGAATATGATATTTTCATTTCACATAGGAATTAAATGGTTCATTGCCCAACAAACAGGTTTTCTGAGAATAAATGTAAATAGAGCTAGCAAAGAGGCGGAGGCATATTTATCGACTGCGCGGCAGTCGAATTGCTCTAGTTCAAATTTGAAAAGGATTGATGGGAATTAAATCCCACTGTATGTTAAAACATAAACAATGTGTGGTATCTCATTTAGCACAAGAAAGGGTCACCGGTCATGCGTAAAGTCGTTCTTAGCTGAAGAACAGCTTGGTGAAACAACCCCCAGGAGATACCGTAAACACACGGTAGACCTCTGCAGGGCTGTTAAATGGTTGTTTGTTGAATTGAATAAGTATCTCTCTGTACTGCAGGAAAAAGACCTCTTCACCAATTTTCTATTTTGATCTATCTTGAGCTGTTCTCTGCCAAACAATGCCATTTTGTGCTGTTAAATCATCCCTTTATCTTCTGCTTTGTCTCCCTCTTTTTCTGGTCAGGTGTCTAGGAGTCCAGACTGTAGTTTTGTGTGTCCATCTACTGGCTAGATGTCCTGCCCATCTCCATTTATTTTATTTGATGGTCTATATTATATCCTGCACTCCTGATTTCTAAATATATATAGTACATGTATGTTACCATTTCTATGCCTTTTCCCAGCACAGTTACTTTGGAGTTTTTACTCATGAATACTAAGTTGCATTACATCCCATAGGTTTGATCAGAATGAAAACAAATGCTTTTGTCTATGTTGTTGTTTTTTATCACAGATAAGAAGAAGAGTGGGGGTGACAAGAAGTGTGGGGTGGAGCTGGTGTATCACACATCAAAGAGCATCAGTGGGCTGAGCAAGATCACCATGACGATTGATGCGAGCGATGCCAAGACCCTTTGGGAGAGGTAATAGTGTGCAATTATGTGATGCTGAAGTATGATCGTGATGCTCATGGCTATGGTGATTATGATGGTGATGGTAAGTATGATGGTAATAGTGATGTTGATGATTGTAAGAAAGACGGTGATATCAAGTGTGGATGGTCATGATGGGGGTGGTTATGTCGATGGTGATGATGATGATGTCATGGACTCATGGTGGTAAGTCTATTGTTCTGCAGCTGATTATGATGATTGTACATGATGGTAGTAAATTTAGTGATGATATGAACTCTGTTGCATAAAACTTAACATTGATTGTAACTTTGCTACTAATGGCAATTTCTATGGTAACCTTGAATTTGATTGGCTGGTGAGCAGTGTTACCATGGTAGTTACCACTGATGATAGAGTTTCTATTAATGGTTAGTTTTATGCAATGGAGCCATGATGTGACAATGTTGTCGCAGAGGAAAATGGATTGGTTGATAAGGGAAATGACAATAGTGGTGAGTGACAGTGACCTAAATGTAAACTTCTAAGAATGCACTATTACTGATACACTCAAATCCTAAAGAGCAAGTTGTGTTCAAGGACTGAAGCGGATAATAATATTCAAATTCAGATGCACCTTAAAACTCTTTCCATGCCCATACTCTACTGAAGAATCAACATTTTTGTATCATCTTTATCTCCTTCAGCATCCATGACCAGTCATCAGATGAAGCAACAGAAGAAGAAGTCTCTTCATTCATGAGATCGCTGGAGGAACACTTTCTCTCTTGCTTCAAGGTTCAGTTATCTGTAAGTCTTTCGAAACTCCAATCTTTTTACCTTTGCTGTGAAGTAGAAAATTATCTGTTTCCTAATTGTCTGCTTATCTGGATTATATCATTCACAAAATGACTATAAAAAAATAATGTAAGACAGCAATTAATTCAGATTTGGGGTCAGATAGGAAAAATGTTAAGGTCAGATTCTGACATCTTACTGCTTGTGCCCTTAAATATGTGAAGTCGTTGAAACCATTAAAGGTAGTATACTGTACTGGGAAGACAAAAAAGCCTTCAAAAGGGGATCGCGAGCAATCTTCTTGCCAATGGTTTTAAATTCATGTATTGTCCATTTTAGAAACTTGCTGAAAGTTACTTGCCCTCATATGATCCACATGTGGAGTAATTAGTGATTAAATCACAAATCCTTGAAATGTTCAGCCCGAACAATTTGAAGATTTGTGATTTAATCACTTATTACTTCAAGTGTGGATAATTCTATGGCAAATTACTTTCAGCAAGTTTCTAAAATGGACAATACATGAATTTAAGACCATTGGCAAGAAAATTGCTCACGATCACCTTTTGAAGGCATTTTTGTCTTCCCAGTACAGTATATGCCCTGTAACCATCATCTGACAACATTAAACGAGACACAATGTAAGTGACAAATTGAGGTTCATCAATTGACAAAAATTCAGAGAAGCAAATAGACCAAATGTTTTTCCAATTCAAGAGATGCTTAAATCATGATTGATACATATAAAACAGTTAAACCGGGTAATTCATTAATTCTGTTCTGAATGATTATGTCAAATGCCAAGGTAAATCTCAATCAAACAGCTCTGAACTCTTCCTGCACCCCTGTAATACAATACCAGTACTGTAAAGATTCTGTTTCATGGAAATGTATCCTCTTTGCTGTTTCCATGTAGGCCTTACATCTACATACCATTGGAACTGCAGCAGCCTATGTTGGATCAGAGGGCAGGGTGAAGGTAAGCAGTCCATCTTTACTTCTAAAATCATTGTAACTCAACATGTATTTGAACTACATGTACCATGGCAACTACAGCAATGCTCAGAGTACATTGGTTGTTTCCCAAGTAACTCCATTTATTGTAAGGTACATTTGAAAACTCAAAATGTAACTTTGCCCAATTGTTCTTGTATCCCCTTCATGGGCATGAAACCACTCAACATTCCTTCTTCAAATGGTGTGCAAAGAACTCTCCTGTAATGTGTCAGACGTTCATTGCTTGGTGATCCAAAGATGTCCTCATCAAACCTTTCTTACTTCATTTGTACGTAGTGAAGGTACAAATAGTTGAAAGTACTGTCATACCACTAAGTATTAAACTGTTTTTTAAAAGTTGCATATTATGCCTTCAACTTGTACTGCACTTTTTAAGGTTTTTTTTCTTTTGTGTAGTTTTCCTATTTCAAACAGTCTAAATATGAGAGCTGACAATATTTTGAACTTAGATAAATACAAGACATAGAATTATTCTTGACTTTAATACGCACATATTCTTTGTTAAAATTTCAGGAACTAACACATAATACAAGCATAATACAGACAACAACATTTGTTGTATTTCCATAATGCTTCCTGAATTACCTACTAGAATGAATATCATGCAAGAAAAAGTTAAAGACAATTCCTCTTATTCTTTCGAGAGGAAATTGTCAACTTCCTTTTAATTCATGATATTTTCAGTAGGTCTCTTTATGACTAATTATGTGTAGAATGTCTTCTTCTGAGTGTTTGAAACTATTATGTTAACTCTGATCATCTGCCATATCATGCCATCTTTTTTTTTTTTCCAGATGCTTTCTCTTGGAGAGGCCCAGGGTGTCATACAACATCTGGTGGAGCTAGCTGAAGAACGGACAGTACAAAATGTGTGAAGAGAGAGAGGGAGAGAAGGACATCAGGACACCATGGCGCACAGATGGAGACTGAAAGACAAACAGATATCAAGAGAGAGAAAGAGAGGTTAAGAGATATACACAGAGAAAAAATAGACAGAGAAGAGAGAGGGAGACGCATTAACAGAGAGAAGATGAGACCCCTTAACATGAAAGTATTTATTGAAAGTATTAATTTGAGTAGAAAGGTGGAACAAATTGGTACCATTTGTTATACATCTCCCTCTTTAAGTGCTGTATCCAGAGATGTAGCCAATCACTGGTGTGCCTCAAATCTCTGTTCCTACCCTTCTGGACCAACTCCACCTAGGTTTGGCCTACCCCCCTCTGTGATGCATGCGGAAAATGGTACATCTTCATATTTCAATACAAGATTTATGTCTAGAGTAAGATTTTACAGTGGATGTATAGTCGTCAAAGTGGAAGCCACATTGTATTTTAATAGCACTGCATAGAGCTGCTCAGAGAGCGGAGGGAAAGAGGAGAAGGAATGAAGTACAGAATATACAGGGTGAGTCAGAAAAAAGTGTTACACTTTCGTACATGCTCATATTAGAATTACAAATATAAATCATTTCTTGTAACAGTGTTAGAGCAACTCATCCAGTCTTATTTGATACCACATATGTGGGGAATCAGTTATGAATTTATTGGATAGGAACAAAATAATGGGGCTGGGTGAAATCCCACTTGCGCCAATTTCAACAATGCCTTGCCTGATTTGGATTCCATTACACAATAAGCTTGGCACAAATGGGTTTTGACACTTTTTCAAACAATGCTCTTGTGCACTCAACCATAACAACAACACTGAAACAAATTTTACCAAGTGACAAAGGAATATTTACTCTATCCGTACATGCTAGAAAATTTCTCTTCATCCCACATTTTCTATAAAAAAAATACTTAATTTAAAATGTGTAAAAAAAAATCTGATTCACCCTGTAGAACATGATACATCACATTTGTTTGTGAGGGTAGCCTTGAATAGAGCTATGGTTTGTATGTCATTATTTGCTCTACGTATGCCTGACTAAAAATGCAAGTATAAATTTCTGGACATTTTGTGGGGGCTGTTATGTTTCCAAGGGATCACTGCAATATCAATGTACAAATTATTTTTGATTCATATTTCCCTGGAGAAGTGACTAGGCTAGCTTGATAGAATGGCACCATTGCTTAATTAGTTTGAAGTCAGTTTTTCTGTCCTTAGAATGTATCCTTTGAGATACCGAGTTCTGTTTAGAGAGTGATAAAAAACGAAGGAACTGCACTGGATTTTGTTTTACTTGTATAAAAAAAAACATACACGTACCTAGTTATATGCAGACTTGTATTAGAATGACAGCATAATTCTTCTTTTGTACAGAGCTGCTTTGTTTGTGGTAATTTTTATGATTTTCGGTAGCCCATCCGTCCCTATATACATGTACCCCCTTCTCTTAGCTTGATAACCATTCAAGAGAGTGGCTTCAAATTCAAACATGAAACCTTTGTGTCATTCATGAGACTGGAGAATTGTGACAAATTACAGTCAAACATGTCAGATAGATGGTCAGAAATTTCCAAGCATATTCTGGAAATTATGTGAAAACAAACTTTGTGAAAAATTTGTGCAGAGGATTATTTCTTGACTTTGTGTGGTCAAAATTGTGATTATTTTTTATATCTCCGTACAGTCACATTAATTTCATAGCAAGAATGCAAGTTTGACAGGGCGGTTTACGGTTTAAGAAAATGGACCTTAAAAACTTTAAAAATCCCTGTTCTTCATGTGCATTTACAAATGTGTAGGTGAACTAAATGGCCTGTATTCACAACGTATGTTTAAATTAGACTGTGTATTAAACTTAGACATAACTTTACGGGGGGTAAGAACAAATTATCTGATGCTGTCACAAATCATTGATTTTCATGGCAGAATCACAAAAGTGGGTGGTTTCAATTATTTGCTGTAATTAGTATGTGAACAATTTCATTATACCATCGTGACCTCCAAAGACAAAATCAGTGATAGGGATATCAAATCATTAATTATGTTTCATGTAGTATTTGGCGTCCCATAAAATTTGGTCCCGGTTTAGTAGACTGTTTGCGTGAATACTGGCCGATGTGTATATAATTGTAAATTATACATAATTACTTTTTATATTCATGTATATAATGTAAATTGGGTGAATGATATATTAAAGTCAGTCATTTCACAGGATGAAAACACTTCAATGCTACACATTGTTTATTTTATGTATTTTGCTTTAATCTCTTATTTACAAAGGATAAAAAGAAAACTGAAGAAAATATAACATATTTCCTCACGCATCAGCTAAATTACTATCACAGGTACACAACTTTGTAACCATTGTTAGTAATCATTATTAGGAAATGAATAACTGACATAATGGTCCGTTCACCAGCATATTAAAATTTCAATCATACCTTTTGCCAAAAGACAATGATTACCTCTATTAGAAGCCTACTTAATGTAGTACATACCATTACTTTAATATGCTGATGGATGTTTGCATAATAAAGCTGTTTCAAATTGAGAAATTAGTGGAGTGATGTGCAATGAAAGATGGAGAGAATTGCAAAATGGGAAATTTCATGAAGCCCTTCAAATCTGTTAGTTCACAGAGAAATCCATAAGTTACAATACAAGTAGGTCCTATACGCAGTACATGTACATCCACATTGCTATCTATTGCCTTTTCATGTTTTGTTTTGTTTTCGGTTTTTTTAATGGGGGAGTGGGAATGTGAGATAAAACTGACAAAGGGATACTCCCTGCATTTTATATCTCCATTCACCCACCCTTAAATTTTATGGAAAAATCAAACACTAACATAATCAGTACGATTCTATTATACATGTACGACACAGACCCAGTTCTGTGACTACCATACACGACACTATGTCATGGCAAAAATAACATACTGATACACTCAATACAGTAACACCTGCATTCATGAACAAACCACAGTGTATGCAGCCTCAGAACACATGTTGGGGTTCTCCTTGAATGGATGAGACATTTTATATTTCTTTCCAACTTCTTCAAACACCATTGGAACTAGTCCACCATCACACTGTTGTTGGCAAACTAAATGAACAAGAGGATTTGATTAACATGGTCACCATTCATTACTGTATATGAGTAAAGGTCAAGGGAATTAACAAAATTAACCATTTGCATGTATATCAGTTTGAATACAGTGGCTTACATGTGTTTATAGGATTACTGTTAAACAATACACTGAATATGAATTCCTGGATGTCGATAATGTGCAGTAAGAATATCTTGAAAAAGAGATGGAAGTCATACACAAATTTTGCAGCAATGCTCATTCACTTCTTAAAATGTATTTCTTGCCAAATGAGAGAAGTACAGTTACAGACACACCATACAATTTGATACCCAATAAATTCAATACATGTACATGTATTCTGTTATGAGGTAAAAAATATACTCAAAAAATCATGTGATTTCTTTCACGGTAACAGATTTAAATAATGCACAGTAGCGTTGTCAATCTCTACATTCACGTTTACATTTAGCTGGAATGCTTCTTCATATAGGTACTTGTCTACTATTGCTACATGCCTGTTTTCTCCTAACCCACACACATTCCCACAGGCAAAGCTACAGGAACATAATTGTGGCAGGCCTTACAACATATTTGATGTTGAGGCTTTCTATAGTTTCTGCACAACACATGTTCAACACCAAATCTACATGTCTTAAGATTCTGCAAGGCAGTCATTCTTGTGTAGAAGCACATTGGTGGTATAGATAGTATGCTTCGAATCCCCTCTATGCATAGTCACACAAAAATTAGTTTAATAAATTGTATTTTTGCTGTGAAAGTCTTTCCATGGTTTACGCAGAATGCTATATTTTCATGTTCTTGGATGTTAACCAGAATGTCGCCCATCACAACAATAACAACAATTTAGTTTCTGTATTGTGCTACAATGAAATCTACTCGATGACTAACATACACACAGTAAAAAGTGATTTGTAATGTAATGCTACTCCCAGAGAAGATGTAAAGAAGAACCCTTTGATACTAAAGTGAGGAAACATTTGTAGCATGAGTTGTATGAATATGAGGTAGACAGTTGTGGTCACCACTCTACTTCAGTCAAAAGTTGAAACCCTTTTTTGAGCCTGAACCAGTACTGTCATTTCTAAACACTAGCAAAGAAGAGCAAATGAAATTAAGACAGGACAGAAAAAGTGTAATGAATTCAAAAGTAATGACGTTGAGAAGAATCACGCAGAATGCCCCTATAATGTATACACCATATATTTCTCAGGGTTTTCATTTTCGTGAATTTTGCTAGACGGGTGCTATTGGCAAATTTAACACTGCGCGAAAACATGAATGTGACGAGCACGAGCACATGTACTAATAGTGCTAGTACTCCACGATCGCGAATATAACCACTCGTGAAATTGTCGAGAAGTCCTGATTTGCAAAATATATGACGTATACAGTATATCATAGTAACCAGGAATAAAGAAATCTTTACAAGACACAAGTGACTCCAATAATATAGAATTCTGTCAATGGCACTCATTGTCACATACATGTACTCTACGAATACTGAAAGAAATTACATCTATTCTATCCTACAGCTAACTACATTATCTCTGATTCAATTCATAAATTAGAACCTCAAAAATAATTGCTGTAAAAAAGGCAAATTCAAGATTATAGGTCCTATGTCGCTGACCAGAGTTCCTTTTCCAAAAAATGCACTTGCCACACACTCATGGAAAACTCAATCATTTTAAGGCCATTCCATCACTGATCCTGAAATCACAAATGGCTGCACAGTTCTACTATGGTAACATGTACTTTCATCTTTCCCACTAATCTATTGCCTTTAATCCTCTCATTACTATTGCCATGGAGATGTGGAGTAAATCCATGGAATTTTTTTGAGGCCTGGCACTGAGAGGGTGAAGCACACCACTTTGATGTTTCTCGTAAAGGAGTGTGCTGTAACAACTCTGTCCTAATCTGACAAAAGAAAGCAACAAACAAAAGAGACTTTTCTTGTAAATGAGCAAAATGTGTCTTTCACTTGCATTGGCATCAGTGCAAAACCACATCATGTTAGATTAAATATCTCCCAGCAAGATGAATATTTCTTCTCCAGATTTTGGCCGTATGTAGGGAATGCTGGGTACAATCTAAGAATGCCAATAACCCAGATTTGAGTGATTTGTCACTTGCTTCCTTTTGTCAGAGTAGGGCAGAACTGAACTCATGAGGTTGTACAACATATCACTATCAATTTAGGTGGATAAACAAAATCCACAGAAATGGGTCCTTATACACTGTGTCCAACACTTCCAGCGAAACGTGGAACACCATGCCATCGTTTCATCATTCCAGCATCAGCCCGTCAAATACTGTAGTTGTATTAAAGAGCAACAGGATATGCAAATTCAATAGCAGGTGGGTCTGCACTGTCCAAAGATGTATAGAATGCAGGCCCAGCATTTCAGTGACTACAGCTCTTGAATTAGAACATCCTGTTGCTTTTACAGCTAATGCTGGAATGGGAAAACCGGTAAAGGAATCACACAGCGAGGATCATTTGCCTCTGTTACAGCATGTATTGTAAGTGAAGTGCTAACATCACAATGGATCAACTAGTATCCAATTTTATCAATGAAAACATAAAGGAAAGGGAAAGTGGTGGTAAAGGTTACGGGATCCATGATCCTTGCAGAGTCATTCTGCCGTGACCACAACTCTCAATCTTATCTGATTTCATGATTACAGGAAGAAGTTGTGACTCTCAAATCGGTAAAATCATTGAAATCAAACTAGATCCAGGCCAGTGATGACATCAGCATGCATTTATCGGGATTACAAGTCCCGTCATCTTAACCACTACTAACCCTTACCTTGAGGTATGGTTGTATTTTTACCTTCATATCTTTAAATATATTTTTCCACATATTTCATTTGATATGGCAAGCCATCATGATCTCTATCTCAGGTTTGTTAGCACTTCACTTCCTAATATCAAATAAAAAGTAGAATCATTAGTCTACAATAATCAATATTACTATACGCGGCTTCGCTAGAATCTCCTATTTTGTCGTCTCTCCATCTTCTTCTGCTTCTTCTCGTCCACTTCTGGGGGCGGGGCAAAGAACCACGGAGCCAGGATGTTGACCCAAAGGAGGTAGAAAGCTCGTCCGGGAACCACCGCCCAGATAAGCCAGAAGTATTCTGAGAATATCCCCAACACTTGAACTATCGCTGTGACAAGGATGACGTCTTTGATGTGCCTAGCATTTGGGGGGGGGGGGGTCAAGAGGGAATAGGTTCAATTTAAAATTCACCTGTAAAAAAAGACCACACATTGTTCACCTTGCAAAATATTTATCATTGAAACCTGTATGAGAGTATTTTGTTCATAAAGACCACCTACTTATAGAGACCGCAATACTTGTCTCCCTTGAGCAATCTTTATATGCAGGTTTGACTGTATTCTGTTTGTTCTACACCATTACGAAAGGTCCATTGTCTGTTACACTAAGGTTACAACTTTATCCAGCATAATTTTCTCAAGTGAGAAAGGATCAGTTTAAATTACATTGTTTATTGCTTGGTGATTCCTTATTCTGATATCATTTGGGTCTTTCTTTCATCTGTAATATCTATAGCATTTTCACATGTGAATGTTGTTGTAGGTTGATTTTACACAAAGAATGACATTGAACAAACTTGAAACATCTATAGCTGTATCTGCAAAATCAGAGGTGATTGGTGAATATCTGATACACATAAATTTGAAGTTCCAAATTTGTCCAAAATGAAAATCTCATTAAATATTCCAAGGATTATTATGAGACAAGTAATCAATTAAATGTCACAAAACCTGTCTTTAAAAAAAAAATTGACATCTCTTGACTTTATGATGTGCCAATTATAGCTTGATGTGAATTGAAGCTGAATTTTAATCATTTTTCAAAAGTGTCAAAAGTATAACTGCATTGGAAGGGTCTCTGTTCCCGAGAATCTACCAATTGAGTGATACAACTTACTCTCCCATACCGGCCTGCATATTCAGGTCTAGGCCACCACTCGCCATGCTGTTCATGAAGTGGAAGCAACCAATGTAGACTGAAGAGGCAAAGGCTAGAACCAGCTAAAAGCAGAGTTGACAAAAGAGCAAAGATATTATTTGATGGGTCATTCTCAGCACACAGGTACAATTCTGGCTTTCAAAATAGAAGTTACTCACTTGTTGACTTTAACAAACTCGTAATGGACATAATAGAGATGATGCTTAATCTATTGTAGCAGGTGAATAAATATGTAGAATCTTGAAAAGATTATGTGTTTCAGAATATAGACAGGGAAATAGTTATCCATGAAACCTGTTATTATAACTTACATCAGTGATGTTATAAAGCAAATAATTATATAAAAAAAATGGATAGTATGTAGTGAGAGCATTGATAATGGTCAACTCCTCTTTAAGGAAAAAAAAATTGGAACATAACTTGAACTTTGGGGTCAATATCATATGGAAAAGAGTTTAATTTCAATGGAATAGGTAAATATACCCTAACCCAATCTTAGTTTCAAGAGAGTTTTTAGTCCAATCTCAGTCATCACTTACCCAGTTCCACCATGTGAAAGTATCCAGCATCCACAGTAACCGGATGACAATGTACAACAAGGACGTGGCACACATGATGTTACGGTAGAAGGTCAGTGTCTCTGCATTCTCTGCCAGTATCTGCTTCCCACCCTTGGTCCCTACTTTACCTTTGACGGGCTGAAGGATGAATACATGAAGTCAAAGCAGGATTTAAAGTAGACAGGAATAACCATCTCATTCGGGTCATTCTTTAATCGAAATGACATTTTTAGACATCCCCCCCCCCCCCCCCCCCCCCCGAGGAGCCAGATGCAATCTCAGCGAATCCAATGTCCTACAGAGACTGATTTTTCGGTCTAGATTTAAAGAAACTATGCTCTACTCTACAAATAATGCATAGATGTGAGTGCATTGGCATGATTGGGGCCATGGCCCTAGACCGAAAAATCAGTCTCTATAGGACGTTGGATCCACTGAGATTGCATCTGGCTCCTCTGAACGCCCTATTTAGAGACCGAACATTGCACCTGTACACTGTATGGCGATCGATGCGAGTCGCCATTTTGAATATGAAAACGCTAATGATAATGCATATAATGAATAAGTAATTTCACGCATGCGCACATTTTTTTCCCGCTCGTTTGCCACGTGCTGTTTTTTTTTCGTCGAACCAATTGACGATTTAAATATTCATAGCCAACAACCCGTCGAACAATCTGATTGGTCAAATTTATGTCAGACTCGAGCAGATTGAAAATGTCTGCGATAAACGTGTGATTGGCAGAAAGTAAGTCTTTAATTTTCACCTTTCTATACATTTATAAATGTATAATATAGATCTAATTTTGATATCAGTAAATTTGTTGCATCATAGCTTGAAAGATGTTAGATTTTTAAACGAAGTCGCTATGTCTAGTTCCAAAATCCGTTTTCCCATAGACTTTGCACTAATTCCCCTAACTTTAGGGGAAACCTTGTATTTGCTTGTACAATAAGAACCTGGCCACTGTGCGTTCGGTGTGGATGTACCGTCTCTATTCGGGGGGTATGTCCAAAAATGTCATTTTGATTAAAGAATGCCCCCGAATGAGACGGTTATTCCTGTCTACCAATAAGTAGTACCATGGCATGGGCCATGCAGCGCTAGACAGGAATGACAGTCTCCTTCGACCCTTTGAGGCATTCTTTAATAGAAATGACATTTTTGGACACACTAAATAGGGCGTTCAGATGAGCCAAATGCAATCTCAGCGGATCCAACGTCCTACAGAGACTGATTTTTCGGTCTAGTTATTCTTGTCTATGACTATGAGAAGCCTCAATTAGGTAACCTAAATTACAACAGGTGGGACTGTGTTTTACAATTTGCTTGACAGTGCTCATCAGATTTTACACATATGTACGAATATTCAGGCATCAATTTTGCGAATGAAGCTCTGAACCAGATTCCAAAATGATTGAGAAAATACTTACAGGCATGGTGATATTTCAAGGGTTTGCAGAAATTCTGTCAAGTCTTGAACAAAACAACACTATTTTCTACCAGTTCGACCAAAGCTTTGCATAGGCGTAGTCTATTGTGCAGACCAATCAATCGCACGTGCATACACCCCTCTCGTCACAATTCTCCCCATTTTGAAGGCTCAGACCCTCATCGTTATAGTCAATGAGCCTGAGAAGTCAAAGGGAGACCAGATTAAATATAGATAGTTTACAGGCCAGAGAAATTGCAAGCGAATGTGAAGAATGTTCAATCCTGATACCTCCTTTCCCTTTTTGAAATACTTATTTAAGTCTGTATTATCAGACTATCATCCTCAGTGCCGCCCAGCTCAAACTGACAATGACAATGACAATTTATTGATCCCTTAATCTTGTAGGTATTTGGGATAATCATGTCCGTCTTGCAATGATATTGATCAGTACTATTTACAATATTTACAAAACATATTACACAGAAAATAAACCATGATGTCAATTCGGGTGAATTAATATACGCCTGCAGAGAGTGATTAACAAGAAAATGATTGTAAGCTCATAAAGCGTAATTATATATTGAGTATAACGTGACAAACTAACTTTTAGAAGAAGAAAAAATGTAAGAAAAAGAAAAGAGAAAAACATATAAAAATCGGCACAAGTAAAGTGATTTGCGACTTTGAAAGACATTTTTGAATATGAGTTAAGCAATGCAATAATGTTATACTGAAATCAATTATCTTTTTACAGGGCCGTCGCCAGGGGGGGTGCGGAGGCTGCGAACGCACCCCCCTTCAGAACCATAAAAAAAAATCATGGGCGGAAAACCCGGGGGGACAAAAATACACTAATAGTTAGAAAAACTTCAAACCCCCCCCCCCCCCCCCCCCCCCCCCCCCCCCCCCCCACTGAGAGCATTTTCAGAGACTGGGCTGGATAAAAAAAAAAAAATGTGTTTTTGTTTTTGTTTTCATAAAAAGCACCTCCCCTAGAAAAAAGCTGGTGACGGCCCTGTTTTACAAAATATTACGAAATTTAGGCACACTTTACAATTGAAAGAATTAAAAAGCTGCTTCATTTTGTATGTATTTGGTCTTTTGTTAAAATATCTGCTAAGTAATGACTTTCTTTCGTCTGCAAAAAGGGTATTCAAATAGATAATGAAATTCGTCCCCTTATGATTGGAGAGTGCAAGTTTACATAATTTCATTTTCCTTGGAGTATTATTTTCCAGAGACAATTGGTAAGTGTGATTGGAACATCTGAACCTTCATGATTATCCTCTCTCTTTTGAGGAGGTCAATAAAGTATTTCTCAAAATGCAAGGACTGTTTAAATATTCGATAAGTTTTCGCATGAGAATTTTCAAATATTGTAGACGACAAACACTGAGAGTGTCTAAAAGACGGCGTTCACGACTAGTATAGACTCGCATGTGTCCCACAAACTGCTCATGCCGCGGGTTGTCAAGTGTCACTTTTATCTTCTTTATCCAAGGAGATTGGTATATATTTTGATCATACAGTACTTTTATTATCAAGTATACTTTGCCAGTCAGTTAACCTCGTTCACTGTGGACAATATTACACCAAAAATTGATCGTCCTGCTTACAACATATATTTCTCACTTATAAATGTCTAGTACCGAGTTCACCAAAAATCATACAATTTGCGTTATTTCTTTTAACATTCATAGTTTGCTTACAAAATTGCATGTGGAATGTTTCAAGTTCATCTAATATACCAAATCCCCATATTTCTCTTCCATAGAGCAAAATTGGTCAAACAAGCTGATCAAATAATTCCAAGAGAATATCCATAGGTAAATGAAATTGGTATGTTTTCGACAAAAGACTGTACACTGTTCAGCTGCTTCATTTGTGCTTTGCAAAATGTATTATTAGAAATAAAGGTGGTACCGAGATACACATATTCATCAACAACTTATTATCAAACTTAAAAATTGGAATCTTCCGTGCTTTCCCACGAGAAAATATGATGACTGTTGTTTTATCAGTATTAACTTGTAACATGTTTTGTAAACATATCTACATGTAGAGTGTACACTTCCGTTAATAGCATCTGATTTGATAAGAAAAATTATATCAGAGCTCTAAGTGTATTCTTCTAAAATTCCGTCGTTGAGTTTTTGTTTTTTTCTAAGTCCACACTATCGTGCCGGCCACATCCTATCTCCTCCGAAAAAGCTTAGACTCGCGATTATAATTCGTCCCGAGTCGGAACAGATCATCTGGACATCGCTCGTGTACTAATCGCGATATCCTCTTACACATATTCTGGAACAACAATCCTGTTAACTTTATGATTTACATGAATTTGCATAAAGATAAGAGAAAACTTAGGAGAAAACTTCTAAGGAGCGGACTTAGCTAGGAGAAAACTGAAGGGAGTTCCGGAATACCAAAAGGAATCTTAGGACTTAGGATAAGATTTCTCATACGTGAGCATTGAGGATCATTCTGGAATACCACCCCTAACGTCATCTTAACTCATTAATTACTCATTATCTAGCTCAGGGCACACTATTTGAGCCCCACAAGCCGAACGTTTTTTAATTCGAATTTCTCATAGGCGGCGATGTGAGTAGAGAGCTCTATCTCGATGATGAGTTTAGTATGTCTGTTGGACAGTGCGCCCTCTATGTGGCTCTATGCGATTTTCGAAAAGTTTGAGACGTATGGAAAGCTAACCTATACTTGAAAATAGAACAAAATTACGAACAAAATTTAACATTTATATAGAAAAAAAGCTAGAAAGTACATATTAATAACAGATATTTTTTCTTATGTAATATTTTTGCGTAATTATTCCAACAAAATGTAAGCTATATTAGTATATCTAAAGGAAACACAAACATTTATTTATTTCAAACCAGCTATCAAACAAATGGCGTTCCATACAAGAAGGCTGAGAGAAATATTTGGGACGAGTATACTCCTGACGGAATTGGACACCACGAAACGGCGCTATTTTTCAATGTTTACTGCGTAGTGTTAGCTCTTAGCTATATGCACAGAGAGGTAAGACTATAAAATACCTGGTTGTAGTGCAAAATGTGGATAATCTGTATTGTAATCGTGGATATTGAGCATTGTTGTCTTGTTTACTCAGCAATTCAGTGCGGCATTGTGTGTGTTGCTAATAACGCTAATCTTCGGGCAAAGACCTGGGCCATGGCATGGGCCACTAGCTGCCAGCGTCGCCGCACGGCCGTCTGGTCGGGGTGCTTACTGCTGGGGCGGCGCTTACTGCGACCAGCGTAGCACAGTCAAAGAGCTTTGGAGGAAGATAGTCATGATTAGATCAGTAAATTTGAGCAATTCTGTTTGCTAAAATTCACATGTATTACACAAATTTATGGAGAATATGTACCTGATGTTCTTGTAGCTGGTTTAAAGATGATTTTAATCCATATTTTTTTTTTTGAATTCTTTACAAAGACTCAAACTGGTTCAGAATTGCATGACGGCAGCTGCGCGAGTTCCCATATATTTGTGTACATTTTCAAACAGCCAAGATGGAAGCTTTGACGGAACGTACATGTATTTGTTAGAAAGATATGTGAAAAGGAAATGAGTAAACTTGCTCAAGTACATTCCATAGAGTGAGTCATTCATATGTGATAGGCCTAAGTGTATTTCAAATGAGTAATTCATTCATATGCTCGGGTCGATTACACAGTAGTCAGACCCGACACGCAGGGAAATTGAAGGCAAGTCCTCAGGATGCTCCCGCTTCGCGGGAGTAGTCCTGGGACCTGGGGCTAGGGCGGCGCAAGCACAACTGTAACTGGTGCTAGCACCCTGTACAATGTTACAAAGACAATGTGCGGGGTGGGTATTTTATACTTCATCGGACAGCGATTTTCCTCATTTTGAATTCATTTTGATGGTTTCTTTGAAGAATTAACAGCTTAAATTAAGCCCTTTAGGCTTTGGCTTTACTTTTTTTAAAAAAAGTAAAACTTGACAAGATTAGGTTAGGGTAATACTTAGAATAGGGTTAGGATAGGGTAGGGATTAGTGAGGTTAATGTCGCAATTGCAAAAACAAATATCTTTTTTATCGCGCACAGCAACTCTCGACTAAAACATGTATTTCAATGGCTTTTCAACGTGCACGCACACACTAGTATGCATGACCGTACAATATACAATTTATTGTCACCCAGACTTAACATTCCCAATAAAATGGCAATATGATTTGCAAAAATAAATAGTACTTGAAGAATTCAGTGTCAACTTGATTACAAGTTGTGGCTTGCTATTGTTACAGTTACAGGAAAGTGTGTAGCGAAGGGAATGGAGCCTTCCATTGTAGTACATGTGTGAGCTGACTGGACAAAATTAAATTTATCAAGGATGTAATTTTTTTTAAATATATATTTCCTTGTCGCATTGTCATTGACCGGTGTGACCCTACTCAAGGATTGCAATGTTGGCTTTGTTATCCAAAAGTCATAGAAAAAATTGGCGTCACTCTTGCCATGGTTCTGTGCTGTAAATCGTATGTAGAAAATTAGAAGAAACAAAAGTATTAATATCCCAACTACCGTAAACTGATGCAATTGTATGCTCAAGCTCAAAGGAATTGGCATGGGTAAAGGGAAATGGAAGGAGCCGCAGTTTTAAAGCGCGGTATATTTTGTCCACTTCAGCATGAAACACGATGCTTTAGCCTAAAGAGCATAATGTTTCATGCTGAACTCGACAAAATATATCGCGGTTCAGAACCGCGGCTCCTTCACTTTCTTCCCTTTCCCTTTACCCGTGTCAATTCCTTTGAGCTGTAGTGTAGGTCCCGTACGATCATTGAGGGTTTCACAGAACAGAATTCACTGCGCAGACTGCTTCATTTGAAATCTAACGTTCAACTTTCCTTCCTTTCTGTAATCCATTTAGGGTACGCATAGATGTAACCTCATACAGCCGTAACTCTTAAACTTCTGACAGTCATCAAACCCTCAACAAGGATGACGTCAGTAGCTACCAAGCAGAGTGCGAAGCATGTGGCCGCGCTAGAGGCAGCCCCCAGCATCGCAGAGGAGATCAAAGTCCTGGAAGCCATCCGGGTCTCTCTCGTCCATACGGAGTTCAAATCCTCCCTGGACCTGGAGGAGGAGTGGCTGTCGCTGGCCTCAAACAACCTCGGTGACGAAGTCCTGGAAAACCCTTTCCCTCACTCAACTCCAGAGGGCCTTTTCCCTCAAGCAGACGACCTCAACCGGTTCACGTGCTACGTGTTCAGACGCCGCTATGGCTGGTCAGAGGCTGCCACCAGCAGCGGTGCAGCTAACGAGAACATTGGGGGGAATCTGGCTGCAGGGAGAGATGGACCTCCTTGTGAGAACCAAGTAGCACTGAAAAACAAGTTGAACGAGATGCTGGATGAGTTTGTGAAATGGTATGAGCCTCTAGATACATTTTACTTAGAGGTGCCTTGACATACTGTTTGAGCCTTTTGAATGTTGTTAAGAGCACATGTAGATCTTTTCAATGAATCTGATCATCTGATGGCAAAGTTTGTAAAAAGGAGATGAAAATCATTTTATGTTATACTTGATCAACAACAACAAATTGTGTCAGTTAAATCTTTATAGAAGTAGATGCTTTGCCATGTAAACCTCATGAATATTTGCACATCAATTATTGAAGTAAGAAATGTGTTTCATTCTGCACCACAAGACTTTTTTTTGTAAATCAATCTAGTGGCATTCTCAGATCAGGTATATTGCTTTGACCTGTTTCCAAATGTAAGATGTATTTTACACAATTTGCCCTATTTTTTTGTCTGGGAAAAACAGGTTTCTGTCGCAGCAAGTGAGCAAACTTCTTCTGCAGAGCTTGAGATACACAATTGCACAAGGTAACAGACATGTTTGTTGTGAATTCCTTGAGTGTTTTATTAGTCAAATGAGAATTGGAATGTTACTAGGGTGGTCCTGTGTATAGGAGAACTACATAATAGACCACATTCTCAGTTTAAGATAAGGTGCAAACCGCGTGGAATGGACAGATAACCTACTAGCGTCCCCCTTGTACATGTTGTCATGTTAACATGTAAAAATGTTATAAACTGACGCTCTTGAGTAGATCTCAGCCCACGTCACGCATCACATCAAGAAAGAAATAAAAGCTTGGCCTGTACTGAGACGTACCCTATAAACCCATTTAATACAAAAACTGGGTAAACCCAGTTCCTAAGTGTCCTAAGAAGGATTTTACTAATAGTTGTTACGTGTTTACATATTTCTGGAGGGAATATTCATGCCACATTACACATTTCATGCACTGGCATCACTTTTTAGTTACAATGCAAAATATACAGTGGACACACAATGGCATTGCTCATGAGCAACCAGTTATAATCCATATTCATGAACCTTGCTGTACAAATGCACAGTGGCTGGCCTGGGTATACCCCAAAATAATTTGTTTTAGGCTGTAACTAAAGTGCTGGTCCAAAAATTTTGGAGTTAAGGGGTTAACAAAATATGGCAGTCACTTTTCCTCTTATCCATGATTATATGGGCAATGCACGGCTGTCATGTACATTTATGATGAGATGACGTTATTTTGTAATCCTCTTTTCCACATCTTCTACAGCCAGCGACAAGCCTGTTGTCCGAAACCAAACAGTGGTCCACGCTATGGACTGGATCAAGCTTCACAAGTCCCATGCCAGCATTCACGCCAATTACAGCGACATTGAAATACTGGTGGTAGCGGGGCTTACGGACATCTGGTCGGCAATAAGGAAAGCATGTGTGTCGCGTCTCTCGGGTGTCATAGCCAGCTTCACCATCCAGGAGGCGGAGGATTTTTTCACCACGTTGGCAAAAGTAAGTCAAAATCTGTTGTTATTGGATGTAATGGACCTGTCCATGTTAACATGGTTTAAAAAATGTTTGATTGCTTGTAAAATCTCACCTTGATAGAGAAAAAACAAGTACTTTTTTACATTACAAAGACCAACCAAATTAAGAAAACATTGAAAAAGGGCAGACTTCCAGCACAGGACAAGCATCACGAAAATCACTGTTCAAACTTATGTCCTGTGTAACATGACTAATGGGTCAGACTAATTTGCAGCAGTTGTATCTGTCCCGTTACCCATGTCATATGGGAAATTTGTATAGGGCGATTTTTAAAATACAAGTTGATGCTCTGGTCAGTGAGCTCTCTCTTTATTGAATCGAAGCAGTTGAATGATCGGATATCCCGGATTTCAAAATCTAATGATTAGATATTATTGGGTTATATCTTACAATTTGTGTAAGAAATTGGTGATTAAATCACAAATCCTCAAAATGCTCGGCCCAAACATTTGGAGGATTTGTGACTTAATCACTAGTAATTGCAAATGTGGATCATTTGAGGACAAATAACTTTCAGCAAGTTTCTAAATTGGACAATACATGAATTAAAGACCATTAGTAAGAAGATTGCTCACGATCACCCTTATAAAGTTTTTTTGTCTTCCCAGTATAGTGTATTCCCTTTAAGATGGTAAAACAGGTCCATCAAGGGAATGAAATGTCCCACTGTACCTTTGGGGTAATTGGATAATGGATGGAAATGGTGACATATTCAAGGATGGGTATTGAGTAGCATGAGGGTTTAGGGTGAAAGAAGCCACAAAATGAAAGTGCCCTCTTCAATGCCACAATCGAACGCTTGTGAATAACATAAGGGCTGCCAAGAAGTATGACTTAAATTTGTCCATAAAAATGTGATTATTACCAATCCTCTTTCATTCTTTACACTTTTGTAAGATGTTACGTTAAAGGTATGTTTTAATTTTAAAAAATACTGATTTTTTTTCTAAAATTTTCCATTATATTGGTGTTTTTTGTTTTGTTCACAAAATACTATTTTTGTTTGTGAAATATTTTTTTTTCTAACTTCTTTTAAAATGTAGTCGATTTATATTGTTAGGGTGACAACATTTCATGTCATGAATGTTGTTGTGACAAATAGTGATTTTGCATTTATGTGCAGATTTGTCAGCGTAAGGACAGCAGCTGGCAGTCGGTTGAAGGAGCGCTGATGGCCATAAACTCCCTTATGAGAAAGTTCCAGTGGATAAGCCGCCAGCCAGTCGAACCATTCTCACGCGGCTTTGTTGACGATAAAAGATACTTTGTGAAGGTAAGGGCAGCTTGAATTTTTTACAGTCAGCTGCATTTATGTCTTTGTCCTGCTTATTCAGAAATTACCAATTCATAAATTGGATAGGGTGACACAGAAAGCAAAAGAAAGTGAAATGAATATTTACTGGATTGTTTCATTTTGAGCTATGTACTATTTCATAGTTAACCTTGACATTCAATCTTCAAACAAACTGCTGCAAATTTATCACTCTCATTGTTTTTCTTCCAATTTCATCTTTATTATGCACAGTATGATTGATTACTTAAGTAATTGATGACATTCATTGACATGCTGTTGTTTTTTCGTATGGATATATTTACATTTATTTTCCTTTATTCATAAATGAACTGAATAAAATTCTAAATGAAATTCAACATTGAGCAACAAGGTCAAATGAATTACAGAAGTAAGAATGATGTACTGTACACTTTTTCTTATTTAGCACATGTTTATCTTCATCCTAGTTAAGATGTGCTGTTAGAAAGAACATTAAAGTCCAAGAGAGAGAAATTATGAGCAAGATGACAGTGGTATATGAATACACTAAGTTCTGTCGATATGTTGTTAGTAACTCCTAACATCAGGGATTTGAAAGTGACAGCCTGCTACACAATATCACAAGATGTTCCCATAGTCTGTGCTATTTTATTAACAAAATCTGTGTTGAAAATACTTTTGCTTCATGCTTGTATGCTTGTTTCCCCTGTAGTTTGGAAATGAAGAGCTGCCAAACATCCCAGCATTCATCACAACCCAGATGCATTCCATCGCCTATCCCCTCCTGGCCCACCCCCAGCTCAGCGTCAGAGAGTGTGCCATCAAGGTCTTTACGTCCTTCCTGTCTCGCTGCGAGTTCCAGGTAAGAGTAGATGTTGCCAATTTGATGAGA
The DNA here is from genome assembly GCA_963669155.1 of Arbacia lixula. Classification (NCBI taxonomy): domain Eukaryota; kingdom Metazoa; phylum Echinodermata; class Echinoidea; order Arbacioida; family Arbaciidae; genus Arbacia; species Arbacia lixula. The sequence goes on along the minus strand of OZ022581.1, from coordinate 11,816,351 downwards.
GTGATGAGTCACTTCACATAACTGACATTCCTATTGCTTGTCAAATTTCACTAATTTTTACTAATTCATTTATGCAAATGTCCTGAACACATCCTCTTGGTATTTATGTCTCTTCTGAGAGAGCCATAGAAAACCATATGATGAAAAAGTCAACAACTGAGCTATTAACTACTCTTTGCAGTAAAATGGAATGAAACAAATGCATATTTCTATGGTAACTGAGGAGGGAACAATTGCAAGAGAAACGACAGGAACCACTTGAGATGGAAAAGAATGACAAACATGTTATGTTAAAGTTATTGACAGCATAGCTGTCATTTGCCATAAAATGCTTGTAAGGCATTACAGCATACAAACTAAACTTCTATGTTTGGGAGATGATTATATAACAGCAATAATTCAGGAAGCCCTTTCAGCTATGAAACTGCTAATGTGAATGTAATTCATACTCTCTTTTATATCACTTGCATTCCCTGTACTTTATTTTTAATCTTAGAATGATTGTCACTCATATCCGTTTCATGAGGTAAAGACATTTTCTAAAGCTTTTATTGAAGTGTAATTAGACTTTCCTGCATTTCTTTCTTCTTCTTTTTTTTAAATCAAATTTATTCAAATATTCTCGAGGTATCAATAAACATTTCAACGTACGTAGAAGAAAATTTGCATGTATATACGGTCTTAAAATAAATTAATGACACTCCATCTGTCTGCATACATAACAAATTTGCATTTTCGAGTATAAATGTACTTTTCAATATCCTTATAATATTTAAGCATATTTTTAAATTTCGAAAGAGATAATACATTGTTTTTATATTTCATGGTAAAGATGTCATATTTTGCATACAAAATAAGGAAATTGAATTTGCTATGCTCCCGTGTTAAGAACCCGAACAAGAAATCTGTCTTATTCAAAAGAAAAAGTGATTGGAATAAAAGGATGGGAAGGTGATATTAGTTGTACTGTGAAGGGGTTTAGTTAATTTTGCATTTTTATAAATTTTCTACATTCTATGCTATCAGCTAGCACTTAAAGCATTTATCATATTTCTGCACAACTTGTTTTGATGCACCGGTCTTATATGAAATATGACTTATGAGTTGATTATGTTTCCAATATTTTTGTTATTGATATTTAAATCATTCATTGCCTCATTGCTTTTTGATATTAATCAAAGAGATGAAAGATGATGAATACTTTCATCTTACATTGTAAGTGAGCCCTTGCAATAGGTACATTATCTTAAGTAAGAGGTCAAGAAAATAATGTGTAAATGTACATGTATGTGTGAATTATTGCAATGCCACATGTTTCACTTATTTTTTGCATTATTTACTGATTTGTGTTTGAATAAGCCTTGTCTGATTTGTGCACAATATGTAATACATGCACATAAATTATAATTTTAGCAAGCACTGTATTATGATGCACTGTGCATTTGTTGCATGTACAGTAATTCTTGTAGCAGTTAAATGAACAATGAGTGCAGTTAATTTACCGATTATGCACGAATGTTGACAGCGAAGAAAGGAAAGAACCGATTACCTATGAAGTCTTCACCCGATGTGCTATCCATGAGCAGTTCACAACAGTTGTGCACATTTCTCAATCCCTGATTGCAGGAAGCGCTTTCGTCGTTCTCGGAGGCTATCTCCAGACTGGACCAGGGTGCGACCCACGCGCCCCCAGCGACCCACCCCGACTCCCCAGAGCAGTGGAGGACGCCCCCAGATGCAGCCAAACTCCCGCACCACGCCGTGCTGAGGAAGGACTTCACCTTCCTCAATGCCTATGAAGCAGAGGGTCTGCTAGGAGTCTGCTTATATTTGATCAAGGTAAAATGGGATGTGGGATCTGAAGGGTTATTATCATAATGTGAATGGGGTTGTTTGTATTTGATCAAGGTAAAATGGGATGTGGGATTTGAAGGGTTACTTTCATAGTGTGAATGGGGTTGTTTGCATTTGATCAAGGTAAAATATAATGTGGGATTTGAAGGGTTACTTTCAAAGAGTGAATGGGATTGTTTGCATTTAATCAAGGTAAAATGTGATGTGGGATTTGAAGGGTTACTTTCATTGTGTGAATGGGGTTGTTTGTATTTGATCAAGGTAAAATGTGATGTGGGATTTGAAGGGTTATTGTCATAGTGTGAATGGGGATGCATTTATTTGATCAAGGGAAAATGTGATGTGGGATTTGAAGGGTTACTTTCACAGTGTGAATGGAGTTGCAGGTATTTGATCAAGGTATAATGTGATGTGGCATTTGAAGGGTTTCTTTCATGGTATGGATGTATTCTGCTTATAATTGACCACCGTGACGGTAAATCATGGCTTCCATTTTCTTTCCCAGCACATACCTCCCGGCTTTCTGCTGCCAAAGTGGCCATTCTACTTCTCAGTGTTCAGCCTGTACCTCATGCACCCAGCCTCGACGGTCAGACAGATCACCAGCGAACTCTTCAGATATCTCAGTAAGCTCCTCTTAAAGGGAAAGTCCACCCTGAAGTTAAGTTGGTTTTGATGAGCGCAGAAACCTAAAAGAAACACATTAAAGGTTTGACAAAAATCCATCAAAGAATAGGGAAGTTATGATCTTTTAAAATTTTGATTTTGTGACCTGACGTGGGAGATGCTCTACCAAATGTTGTGCGGTGTATAACTCCATTTATTGCTCTTTTCTGACTTTGATGAAGGAAGAAATCTTATTCATAGAGGTATGAATGTAAAAACATGGTGTAATGATATATCAAATGCGCAGGTAAAATTGTGCATATCCTTATGAGAAAATGGACATTTAAAAAAAAATTGTACACAATGTATGGGAGGGCATCTAGCATGTGACATCACTAAATAAAATTTTTTAAAAAATCCTAACTTTCTTTAACATCCTATAGCAGATTTTCATCAAACCCTTACTGATATGTATCTTTCATGTCTCTGCTTTTATTGAAACCAATTTATTTCAGGCTGAACTTTCCCTTTAAATCTATGCCATGCTAAGTGTTTCTGTATGGGATTTGTGTATACTACACCTTTTTGGCATACAGAGGATTAATATTGGAAATGCATCAGACAATCTTGCAGGGTTTAATGAGTATATGTATATATGAAGGCATCATGTGAGGTGAGCATATGAATCACATGCTGTGGTAATCTATGATGGTCATTTGTCATATTTTTTTTTTTACCGTTTTATGAAGAGGCAAAGAGGTCAAGGAAAAAGGAGAAGAAAATGAGGAATGAGAGAGAGAGAGAGAGAGAGAGAGAGAGAGAGAGAGAGAGAGAGAGAGAGGGGGGGGGGAGAGAGAGGGAGAGGGTGAAGGAGAGAGATGGAGAGAGGGAGAGA
>OZ022581.1:11615496-11807996 GCA_963669155.1 Arbacia lixula | reverse complement strand
ACAATTTCACTAAACCATTAACTCTTTGTATACTAGAGTCTAATGTTTACTAGATGTAACATGCAGATCAACTGGTTTTGGTATGAAATGGGTTAGATCATAAGTCTAGTGTAAGATAAAGAAATGTCTCCAAGTATTAAAATATCCTGTATTTTTTCTCAGCATTGATAAACCCTGCCTCCAGAATATTGTCAAACTCAAGTTCATCAAAGGTAGAAATTAGCAGGAATGTATGCACATACTAAACATTGCAATTACTTCCTCCACCTACCCACAAGAGCATCAAATGTCTTCACACAATACCATTTAACAACCTTTCATGTGGGAATAATCGTTTCCTTATGTCAGAAATGTGCTAGCTATGCCAAGGAAAAAATCAATTTGCATTGTATAAACATGTGATGGTATTATAAGCACTTGCAAATAGTCATTGCAATGTTTGGTTTGTGCATAAATTCTGTCTATCATCCTGCTTATTTCTACCTTTGATGATGTCACAAGGGGAATCATGAGTTGGAGGATATTCTGGAAGCAGGGCTTATCAGTGCTGAGAAAAAAAATGAAGAAAAATTGGTTTACAATATAGGACACATAATTCCATTGAACAGTTAGTGATTTTGTTATGTACATATTAAGTTGCATCAAATTAATTAAACGTACATTTTCATGTCATACGACCTTTAAATGAATGAAATGAAAAAAAAAGATAGTCCCAAGCCTTTTAGTCTCTAACATTTATCTTGAATTCCAGATTGATAACAATACTGTCTCCTGAGTAGATTTAGAGTTGGTCTTAAACTTGCAATGCAGTGGCCCCCAACATGTGTGAAATGCAATTCTGTGAGAGGGATGTTAAGTCCCAAACCTTTATGACATTGACACCTTTCCAATTCACTCTTGTTTTTTTTTAGTAGGAGTAGAACCTAAACTAATTGCCTGGGAATAGCCTACTTGCAGTGTTAGTCTGCCTGTCATACATTCTAAAAAAACAAATGTATTGTTTCCCTAATATAACACTTGGAAAGATTAAGCATCGAGTAATTATTTGTAATTAGTATTCTTTCAGCTCTTATATCGTATAGTAACGACTGACCACAGGATTGGCTACATTTTAATCAAAGCAATTTGTTTTGGAAATCGTTTTGATAAATCACTGCAAAGACTTTAGTGTTATGGGAAAATACCTCTTGGGTGTTGAGCGGTATGTTTCAAAATATGCTTAAATTCAAAATTGTTTCTACTTTTTATATGGATCCATATCTTCAATACCTTACCCTATATTGGCTACATTTAAATCTAAGCAATTTGTTTTGGAAATAATTTTGTTAAATCACTGCAAAGACTTTAGTGTTATGGGAAAATGCCTCTTGGGTGTTGAGCGGTATGTTTCAGAATATGCTTAAAATCAAAATTGTTTTTACTTTTTATTTGGATTAATATTTTCAATACCTTATCCTATATTGGCTACATTTAAATCAAAGCAATTTGTTTTGGAAATCCTTTTGTCAAATCAGTGCAAAGACTTTAGTGTTATGGGAAAATACCTCTTGGTTGTTGAGCGGTATGTTTCAAAATATGCTTAAATTCAAAATTGTTTCTACTTTTTATATGGATTCGTATTTTCAATACCTTACCCTATATTGGCTACATTTAAATCTAAGCAATTTGTTTTGGAAATAATTTTGTTAAATCACTGCAAAGACTTTAGTGTTATGGGAAAATGCCTCTTGGGTGTTGAGCGGTATGTTTCAGAATATGCTTAAAATCAAAATTGTTTTTACTTTTTATTTGGATTAATATATTCAATACCTTATCCTATATTGGCTACATTTAAATCAAAGCAATTTGTTTTGGAAATCCTTTTGTCAAATCAGTGCAAAGACTTTAGTGTTATGGGGAAATGCCTCTTGGGTGTTGAGCGGTATGTTTCAAAATATACTTAAATTCAAAATTGTTTCTACTTGTTACATGGATTCATATTTTCAATACCTTACCCTGATTGGCTACATTTAAATCAAAGCAATTTGTGAGAAGAAATACAACATGGATACATTGTTTGCCATTTTCTCAACATTTATTCCACTGGGGATAGAATTTCCCCCTTTCAAACCGTCCAACAATTAATGTCACAATCAAATAACAGAAATGCAATGAAAGGGGCGATATCTGTACCCGCACTATTGTACAGGGAAGAGGGGAGAGTCTAAATAAAAACGAGATACTAAATAGGGGAACCCGGGTCACGTGACCAGCCGGGAGGAAGAGATCCAACCGAAGTCCCAGTTTCCTGAGATTACGGATTCCCCTAAACAACCTCTCCTACTGAGAGCCCCTCCTTGCCATTGGGCAAACCGCTCTCCCCTGTTCTGAACAACAATTAACATAAATATCAATAGCAATAAGCAACCTTGACAATTTTCAACCCCAAACATACATACAATAATTTCATAGCAGGATGAGATATGATAAGCTTCGATACATCTATCTGGGCACTTATATCTACTTAATTACAGTGTCCAAGAAGGTTCTACGAGCCACAATCCTTCAGCATATTTTCACAATAAAGAATGCCAAAACCGTATTTTCAGATGAATCTTCAATCCAAACCACCCAACCAAGACTTTGTTTCAATTAAGAATACAAGCCCATCCGGTCAACCATGAAACTAATTATTACTAGCCCTGCTGGCAACCATTTATTCATAATAGTCTACTGGCTTAACCAGCCAGCCATTTCTTGGAACACCACTAGCCCAACAACCAACCAAACTTTGTCCCACTTAAGAATACAAGCCCATCCAGCCTACTTTAAAACAAATCATTATACTAGCCCAGCCAACCATTCATTCATTAATAGCTTACTGGCCCACCCAACCAGTCATGTCTGTTGTATAATTACAAATGTTATTTCGTCTGTCTTCCCTCCGACTCCCTAAACAACCAAAAACACAATAATACACTTCAATTATTGTGGGATAGCCTGACAACGACTACTGGGAGCCGGCCTCTTATTATATATGAATGCTTAACAAACATTTTTTTTCTGGTTTCCTTCAGGAAACCGGACCGAGCGTGTTCCAGGATAAAAAAACAGAGATAAAACTCGACGAGAAAAAAAACTCTGGAAAACCTTGGTGAACACAGTCATGAAATAACATAACACAACATATTTTCATTGCAAATAAAAGTTGTCTCGTTGAAAGTTCAAACTAGAATGATTCATTAACGTATTGATTGATGCCACGTACCCCCACACGTGCCCAGGTAACCGTGGCAGAATTAGCCCGCACTCCTGTATGGCAACGGCCCCGTACCTAACACAAGTATGCATTGATTAACAATACAAACAACCTTGCCTGCTATACAATCGTACCGCAGCCAAATGACATTATTGGAACATCACTAGCCCAACCAACCAACCAACCCAACTTTGTTCCAATTAAGAATACAAGCCCATCCAGTCATCTCTAAAACGAATTATTATACTAGCCCAGCCAACCATTTATTCATTAATAGCTTACTGGCCCAACCAACCAGCCATTTCTTGGAACATCACTAGCCCAACCAACCAACCAAAACTTTGTTCCAATTAAGAATACAAGCCCATCCAGCCTACTTTAAAACGAGTTATTATACTAGCCCGGCCAACCATTCATTCATTAATAGCTTACTGGCCCACCCAACCAGCCATTTCTTGGAACATCACTAGCCCAACCAACCAACCAAAACTTTGTTCCAATTAAAAATACAAGCCCATCCAGTCATCTCTAAAACGAATTATTATACTAGCCCAGCCAACCATTTATTCATTAATAGCTTACTGGCCCTACCAACCAGCCATTTCTTGGAACATCACTAGCCTAACCAACCAACCAAAACTTTGTTCCAAATAAGAATACAAGCCCATCCAGCCAACTTTAAAACGAATTATTATACTAGCCCAGCCAACCATTCATTCATAAATAGCTTACTGGCCCACCAAACCAGCCATTTCTTGGAACATCACTAGCCCAACCAACCAACCAAAACTTTGTTCCAATTAAGAATACAAGCCCATCCAGCCAACCATAACACGAATTAGTACAAGCCCAGCCAACCATCCATTCATTAAAAGCATACTAGCCCAACCAACCAGCCATTTTTTTGGAACATCACTAGCCCAACCAGCCAACCAAAAACTTTGTTCATATTGAGAATACAAGCCCATCCAGCCAACCATAAAACGAATTAATACAAGCCCAGCCAACCATCCATTCATTAAAAGCATACTAGCCCAACCAACCAACCATTTATCTAAAAATGCATCAAGCCAAACCAACCATAATCATCCTCATCCCTTTTTTGTTTTTGGCCACATGTCTCAAATCTATCCTCACCGAGCCCTGCTGTGTATATTTCCCTCCCCCTTCCTTTTAGCTCTTTCACTTTGTACTACTTAGTCCTTCCTTTCTTATTGTCTGAAGAGTAGAAGGGTGGGGAGGCGGGAAAAGAAAAACATCCAACCCCAGTGGAACTTGTTGAGCATGTGAGGCGAATTCAGTTGTTGTGCCGTGTATGCTAACTTGGCATGCGCGCACTTTACCGGTATCGCGCGCGATGCGCTTAACAAATAGTTTCTCTTTTGACCTTCTGCACTTTGCTAGCGTAAACACTTTGACCCTGAACTATATTGTTTACGTTGCATTCTCTCACAAATGCGCTGATTCGATAACTCGAATAATCGAATTGTGAGAAGAAATACAACATGGATACATTGTTTGCCATTTTCTCAACATTTATTCCATTGGGGATAGAATTTCCCCCTTTCAAACCGTCCAACAATTAATGTCACAATCAAATAACAGAAATGCAATGAAAGGGGCGATATCTGTACCCGCACTATTGTACAGGGAAGAGGGGAGAGTCTAAATAAAAACGAGATACTAAATAGGGGAACCCGGGTCACGTGACCAGCGGGGAGGAAGAGATCCAACCGAAGTCCCAGTTTCCTGAGATTACGGATTCCCCTAAACAACCTCTCCTACTGAGAGCCCCTCCTTGCCATTGGGCAAACCGCTCTCCCCTGTTCTGAACAACAATTAACATAAATATCAATAGCAATAAGCAACCTTGACAATTTTCAACCCCAAACAGCCAATACAAACCATTTTTTTTTTTTTTTTTTTTTTTTGCCTCTTAGATAGTTTTGTCTGTTTTGTTACTTTCTGCCATAAACAGACGAACAATTAATTGAAATGATGTTATCTGTTGTCGCTTGGGCCCATTCAAACAAAGCAAACTATAATCATCTCTTTATGGGCATTTATCAAAGACACTCACATTTTTATTTGTATTTTTTTTTTCTCCATCGGTTTCCAACCTTCATACCAAGCCAGGTGCTTAAATTCTCTGCACCATTATCACATCTTATGTGACTTTGCCGAGCAAAATTGAATTGAACAATTACGATGTAAGAATCCACGATAAATCAATTAAACATGATCACTAATAACATGTTTGACCGTGTACAGTCGAGCTGCTCAGCCTCCAATAAGATTCAGTCATTAATCGACTATCCCTTTTTGATCGGACGTCTATTTACATGCACACCTTGTATTCATCTGTACAATCTACTGTTATCTTATTATCTTTGGCATTATTAGGCATACTTGTAGGTATACTTGACGAGCTGCCATACCAAAACCAACAAGAAAACAACCATGATAGTAGCGTCAAACGATCCATTATCATAGTCCAAATCAGATTCTGCCTTGTTCTATTTACATGTGCATGTATATATACACCCTTTGCAATGATCTTTATATTCAGCTCAAATATTAAAATGTTGAGTCACAAGCCTCACGTACATTATTTTGAGGGAGTCAATATATTTACATGGCGTTTTCTCAGAGATTTCAAGATTAAATTTAACCCAGCCATTCGAGCCGCCGTTGCGAAACTCTGTAACAAAATGTCACATCCACTGACCGACAGGTGTATCCCGTCCCTGTTGAGGTGTTCTTGCGCGATGAAGTTGTGCATGATGAACGATGCATTATGCATGCGCCCGATCTTTCTTCTATCATATTTGTTCAGGGATTTCCTCACCTTCTTAATCGCCGATTGCTAGTGCACTGTACGGTTATATCCCTAATAAAACAAACGAGGTATTATGCTTGAGAAGAAATGCGGCACCCCGGTAATGATTCCCGGGCTGTGGTGAGGGCATCATCTGATGCCTATCGACAATGCTTGGCTCCATAGCGGCCGAGGTCGTTCAAACCCACTTGAATGATCATGATGGTAGGAGCTGGGTTGTACCTTAGTAAGTCCTGGAGAGCTCTCGGAATTTCGTGTAGGGTTAGGCCGCCTCTGCCAAACCATTTAGCCTCGCTTGCATTTAATCCCAGGTTGTGGTTTCCTGTCCAGGATGCCCTCTCGACGGCTCTCCTGACGAAGCTATCCCCCAATAGCCACAACCGTTGGGCTCGAGTACCTGTGGTGTAAACAAAAGAGTTCTCCGGGGAAGTATATATGTATATAATTCTTTTCACGATCATATGTTTTTCATAGTCCACCCTCTTCCACTTGTTCGTAGTTAAGGTTAAAACGAGCATCACATTGTGCCCGTGCTATAATTTGGTAAGCACGATGATCGGTTTCTTATTATTTGTACATTCTTTATTTATTTTTATATATATATATCCATATATATATATATATATATATATATTTTTTTTTTTTTTTTTTTACACTGTATACATGACTTTTGAAGACTTATGATCAACTTACAATAATTTGCTTCATGTGAGAGATGAGAAAGCACTCTCAATTTTATTATGTAAACTACAACCTTCCACGCTATGACCCTTGGAAGGAGGATATCTCTATTCTAAAACGACTAGGGTCTTACATAAGACCTGTAGGCCCCGCTGCGCCATCGCCCCATATTTGTTTTAATTTTTTTTTTTTTTTTCTGTGGGTAATCCATTCAAGGCAGCCGTTGTGGCAGCACCAATACGAAATGAATGAGTGCCATAATGGGCTGATTGCACCCCTGAAAAGATCAACGCCTTAATCAGTATTGCTCTAAATGGGTACCTGGTTAATGAGGTCCCATTAGCGTGGCAGATTGGTTTTGGGTCTCAGGTTGAGAAAAGTACGCATTGCGGCAATTGGGCAACTGTTGTGGGAACCATTTCCTTCCATGCTATGGAGTAATCTTCCTTCAACACGTGCTGAGGCCACGCACCACTGAACCAACCGCCAAATCCTATGCCTCCGCTTGCATCTGTGAATAAGTTCAAGTCTTAGTCAGTTGACCACTGCCTAGCTTGAATGATTGTGACCCCGTAAAATTGTTCCAGAAAAGACAACTTAAGTTCGAGGTCAGCACGGGTTCCATCCGTTAAACGCGGTGAACCCTTTGACCCGTCTTCTGTTTTCACGAGATATATTAACCTCCTTAGGGACGCTCTACCTGGCCGTACGGCTCGACAAACAAAATTCAAGGATCCTATTAACGACTATATATTCCTCAGATCCAAGACTTTTGTTCTAAGGCCCTGCGGATTTTCTGTTTCAAGGCTGCTACCTTACCGTCAAGTATCCGAACTTGAATGACGCTGGTGTCAATCTCCAGGCCTAGATATGTAAATTTTGTACAGAGCCCTTCCGATTTTTCCATAGCCAGAGGGACACCTAGTTCACTGCCTAATGAGCAAAATTCGATTATTATTCTCAAACATTTAATACCTCCTGCATTTGCCGACCCTACTGCTAAGAAAAATCGTCCATGTAGTGAACTATCCTATCTGTCCCTAGCCTGTCCCTCAAACAAAATTCTAGAAATGAGAATTCTTCAAAATATGCCGGAGCGCATCGGATCCCCATTGGTAAACACTTATCTACATTTTAGTTCCCTTCGACTTTTATTCCTAATAATTCAAAGTCCTGGGGTGATATGGGAAGTAGTCTGAACGCAGATTTTATGTCTTCTTTTGCTAACTCGGCCCCTATTCCCGTCCGAGAAACTAAATCTACGGCAGTATCAAAGCTTCTGTATTCTACTTTGCATGCGTCATCGGCAATGAAATCATTAATCAAGTACCCTTTCGGATAGGATAAGTGGTTTATTAGTCTGAAATCCCCTGAGTTCTTCTTCGGGACTAAGCCAGTTGGGCATGCTCTCCAATATTGAAGGGGTCTTTTCTCGTATGGGCCTGCATAGTGTCCCAAAGTAACTTCCTTATCGATTTTCTTTTTTGTCGCTACCGTATTCTGATCTGCCGATTCCAAATTTGGTAGATCAGCAGGCAACCGAGGGCCGTTGTAATTCAATATGAAGCCCTGGGTGAAACCGGTTACTAAGAATTGCGCTGCCTTTTCATTGGGATATCTTTCTAGCTCTGCTACTACTAGTCTTTCTACTTGGGAGATAGAGCTAGTAAGTGTAGTTCAGGAATTTGCACTGCTGACGTTCACATTTTCCATGTCCGAAGGTAAATGCATAGTATACACCGGGACCGGACTGCCGAGCCCGGAGCTGTCGGCCGCCCAGCCGGCGGGCTGGTTGACTCCAGTAAGCCTGACTTCTGGTGCCCGGTGTTCTGGGGCCGTATTGCCCTTGGGACTTAAATGGTCTGGTCCCGCCTGGCCCTCCACGCTTGGAGGCTTAGCCGTGGGGTTTCTATTGTTGTTAGTCTAGGCGCCCCACCCCCTACAACGTGCATGAGCCACAACTCTCCATCGATACTAGCCCACGATCCATTAGATATTGATTTACGGGATCGAAACTCCCCATCATAGTCCCGTCATCCGTACCCCGCCTATTTGCTCGATGCCGACCGTATGAGGTGGCAATATTTTAGGATTTCTTTTGCGCAGTTTGGATGTGCCTGCAAATAGACACTCGCAAATGTCAAAAAGGCGTTCGTCCATGCCTCAATGTTGTAGGTCTTGTTTCTTGCTGTTACTGTCGGTTTAAGCATGAGCTGTTGTCCCGTTTGAACTAGGCCTACAGTAAAACCCGATTGACACTCTTCCATTGGAACATATCCCTGCCCTCGAGCCGTCATCCCCTGGTTGCCTAGTAACCCGTTAAAATCGACGTATTCTCCCTTCCATATTTTTTCTTTCATGGGGAACCGTGATACCCAGGGTTTCTGTTTGGGCGACAAGTAATTGGTCCGATTGGAGATGGCATCGGGACTTGTTGGGACTGGGATTGACATTATGGGGTTGAATTGAGACGGGATCGGATCGATTGGTTTCGGGTTTAGGCCTAGGCCTAGATCTAGATGTAGATCTAAGTCTACTACATGACCGCCCAGGTCTGGATTTAGACCTCCATCCCGCCCTGGTACTATGGACGGGAACGATACGGTAGGGACGAGGACTGAATTGGTCTCTATGCTTTCATTAGTCTAGATCTAATGCATGTAATGTCAAGCTGACGCTTGTTAGTCTACGAACTCACCCGGCTGTGTCACGACCGAGGGTCGTCCTGACGACTGACTGGGTGTTGCTGCCTGGGCTGCGGGCGCCTGCTCCACCGTCCCTGGGCCGGTCACTGGCTGATCTTGCGACACCGATTCCTTTAGCATTGGACTTGATGTGTATCTCCCTCTCCTGCTACTAGTAGTCTAGGCCTAGAGCAAATAGTACTAGACCTTGTCACTCTCGTGCTGGGTCCTGTGGTAACACTAACATTCCGTGCTGATGCTCTGGTCTGGCGTTTAGACGTCTTTTCTTCCCCATTGTCACTGTCCAGTTCGGGCTTGATCGAGCGCTTCAGTTTGTATAGTAGATCTAGACTTGATCACTTCCAGGGTTATTACCAGGCGATAGCGTGGGCTAAACCATCCTCGACGAGCCAGCACGGTGAGCCAGCACGGTAAAAGTTGTCTCGGTAATAACATTGTTCGAGTGCAGACACCATAAGGGTATAGGTCTACGTGTATATTCCTGTTCCTACGTGAATATTAAATCTGGGAGAGCTAAAAGAAAAACATCCAACCCCAGTGGAACTTGTTGAGCATGTGAGGCGAATTCAGTTGTTGTGCCGTGTATGCTAACTTGGCATGCGCGCACTTTACCGGTATCGCGCGCGATGCGCTTAACAAATAGTTTCTCTTTTGACCTTCTGCACTTTGCTAGCGTAAACACTTTGACCCTGAACTATATTGTTTACGTTGCATTCTCTCACAAATGCGCTGATTCGATAACTCGAATAATCGAATTGTTTTAGAAATAATGTTGTTAAATCACTGCAAAGACTTTAGTGTTATGGGAAAATGCCTCTTGGGTGTTGAGCGGTATGTTTCAAAAATTCAAAATATGCTTAAATTCAAAATTGTTTCTACTTTTTACATGGATTCATATTTTCAATACCTTACCCTGATTGGCTACATTTAAATCGAAGCAATTTGTTTTGGAAATAATGTTGTTAAATCACTGCAAAGACTTTAGTGTTATGGGAAAATGCCTCTTGGGTGTTGAGCGGTATGTTTCAAAATATGCTTAAATTCAAAATTGTTTCTACTTTTTGTATGGATTCATATTTTCAATACCTTAGCCTATATTTGATTATGAAATCCTTGTTTCTTCTGTCTGCTATTATGAAATATAGCTTTTAAAATGCAAAAATATCCATATAAGAATAAAAAGAAAAAAAATCAGTATCTAATTAGAAAACATGCCTCAAATAAAGTCATCTTTGTCCATACAAGTGAGATGCTTTCTTCAAGGAAACTTTGAAAGTCTGGAGAGTTACATCCATAAGTGGTTTATGGAAGCCCAACTTCTGCAATTATTTGGTGTTGATACATGGATCTGTTTCTGTGAAATGTTCATGTATGTTGCTGAAAGGGAGACATTATGTGTGTTCCTGGAGTGAGTCTAGTCAATAATTTCAAAATGAATATCATCTAAAGGTAGACGATTGTTTCTTTAAGATGATCAATAATACTGTGGTTTTCTTTTGTCCATAACCTTTCGATATGTCTTCATGTAATATTTCATTCAGTTTCATTCTGGTATTAGTCTAATACCGCTCAATGTATAAGTCGCCTCCATGACTTTCATACTGAGTACTGAATTATAAATGTTAGCATGTACTGCTCAGGTTTCTTTTTCTTTCGCAATTTTGCTTTTACATTGATGAACACAAAATGTAAATGGAAGTCATAACTTGTCACACAAATGTGTATTGTTACACAGTTTCATGTGACACCAACTAACTTCCACACTTTTATACATTATTGTTAAAGACATAGACAATGACACATTTACTAACAGTGCTAACCCATATCCATCCATTTGTTTCATTGTGGCTGTTCTGTATGTCTCCACCTCTTAAAACTATTTTCCTTTGTATTTTGGGCACCCAGGTTTTTTAGGAGAAGGTTTGTACAGCAGTATTGCAAAGTTTTGTGCAGGACTTGTGACCATATATGCGCTATTGTGTTGAACCAACCAGGAATTTGCCTTGGGTATGGGTGCAAAAGGAGGGAAGTTATTTCTCACTCACAGAATTCATGTCCATGAATTTCCAGATAACAGTATGATTCTTCTTGGTAATATGTTTAAAATAGGGTCTCTATTCTTCTTCACAAGTTATGACTACATGTAGTTTGTGATAAGAAGGGTAATAGATATCTTGGTATGTGTTGCTCCTCTTTCTTCCCTTTCTCCTTCCTTCTCTTTTTGCTACTCTTTCTATCATCACCCTTTCTTCATTCCTCTGAGCTCCTTTTTTAATTGTAATCACATCATTAAACTACATCCTATTCTTGATAGCTGGTGGAATACATGAAGCCATTTTGTACTCTCTCAGTACGAAACACTAACAACCCTATGGCAAGAACAAAAAAGTTTATTGCATATATGATTGAATGGGGTACAGAGCATGCTCACATTGAACGCGGGGTCCTACTAGAATACAATTCAATTCCTGATTGGTTCACCATCAAATCTATTCTACTTCTTTTTGCATCATACAGCAAAAGATATTGCTTCTAGTTTATGATTTATTTTTGTAATAGCTGCGCAATAGATGTTTAATCATACAGATAACTTTCTTCCTCTGCAGTTTGCAAAGAGCTCGTAGTGTTTGATATACTTTTCATAGAGTTTAATTTTGTTTGCATTAATGTACTGATTGTTCTAGTAGCTTTATATGTTATAGAAAAAAAATATTCTCTAAAAGTTGAATTTAACACAAATTTTGTGGAGTTTTAGAGTGTTAAATCCAAAGAAGTATGTATTTGTGAAAAATTGCTGGACACACCTAGATTTTGTTTTAGTGTGGTTTGACATTCAGATGATACAATACCTCAATCAGGAGAAATGGTATCTCCAAACAATGACACCACAACCCTAAAGAAATAAACAAAAAAATAGATATATTGGTATATATGAATTCTTTATTTTGGGGATGTGTAGATTAAGTGACTTGATGAGTTAGACTAAATAAGATTTGAAGTGACACAAAGACCCTTTGAAAGAAACATGGATCAGGTATCCTTAAATCCTCTGTTTTGATTTCTGCCTTTCTTAATTTCCCATAAGTGGCACTACCACAGTATTTATTTTTCCTCTTTTTTTTGAGTTGATGTTATGCTTGATTTTTAACTGTACACATCAGCGATATGAATTGAATAACTTACAATTTGCAGCCAAACGTCTGATATATAAGAAGCACATGTATATACTGTACGGCAAGATTGCTCTGGATTGGTTTGAATGTTAATGACTTAAAAATCTTATATTTTTATATATATTTGTAATCGTAGTTATTGACAAGATTGTTACATACTGTATTAATGATTTATGAGTCTTTTATCTTATACTTGTAGCAACTATTCTTTCTTCATTTTTTTGACCCCCTCTGATTTACCCTTATTTTTTTCCCTTGTGCCAGTACAAAATGCACTGATTTATAACATTCATTTACAGCATACTTAATTATGTATCATGTGCAAAAATATCTTCCTTCCGTGTGCTAAGTGTATAATTGTCAATGACTTCTTGTGTTAGAAAGCGTTTAAATTTCCTGTTGTGTCTCTATGTAGAATAGCGGATAGTCTAGATCTGCAGTTTGTGTGTATTTTGAATTTCCACTTGTAGTAATACTGACTTTTATAGTTTTGCTGATATTGCTGTTTGTGTTTTCATGTAGATGTACTTGTACCGCGATTACAATAAAACTTTTTAGATAAAAACATGGTACGCAGGACACATTGTGAAAAGAATGCAACAATGATAACTCTTCCCAGTTTTCAAAGAAAAAATAGAAAAATGAGCTGGTTATGTAAATCTTAAATCTATGTACATGTAAGGGCTGTTATGTGTGTCCGTCATCACTACCACCATTAGCCTTATATGGCTTTAAACCCCCTCATTACCATGGGCTCATTCTATGTTATAAATCAATTGTCTCTTCATGCTTTGGTACTAAGGGAGTTAATCTCGACAGGCCTTGAAATTGTGCATGGGGTTTTTATACTCTCTGGACCAAGTTCTGAATGTGAACCATGTGGGGCTCATTGGAAGATATGTAAACTGTCACACAACATAGAGATTCGCTGTAGCTAATCTTATTCAAAATGTTGACCTTATGTTTGATTGTTCATGGCCACATAGAATATTTTTGCAGGTATCCAACGAATAGTACATCAGATAAAAGACAAACCCGCATAGTGGACGATGCAAGGTTGTGAATAATTCATTTTGTATGATGAATAATGCATTAAAATTGAGATAATCATATAGTTGGCAATGCCACAAAATTGTCTAATTCATCGCAGTCTTTTTCTGAATATAAGAAAAATATGATTCCCGTGCACTAAGTGATACATGAATACTTTATTTTATATACAACTAATATTGCACTGAGAAAATGACATAACGTAATCATATAGCAGCCTCATTGCAGCCAGTCTCTGATTGGAAATGTGATTCCCGTGAATCCCCCATAGGGCCCAGACGATGGCAGAGGGGTCCTTTTTTAACCAGCCGATGGCCAAGCATTACTCCTTCCCTGGCACAGCCGATGGCACTAGCGGCCTGCCCGGCGCCCGGAGGGCCAGTCATGGGCTGAGCGGGACTTTGTCACTACTGGGGCTCACGCACGATGCAGACAAGCATCTCACTACACAGGTATGTTGGTTTTTGTGGAAGGATGAGAGATTATTCGGTTGTGAATGGTATGACCCGCTGTCTCAAAAAGCAATAAGTCTCTGGAAATTATTTTGGTGGTACATATATAATTTGAAAATAGCGATTCACCGCATTTGAATAGTATACAGCTCATCTAATTTAGTTTAGGAGCACCAACCTGAAATCTCAAGCTTTGTACAAAGATATTACCGCTTTATCGTAATATCCTCCATTTCTGCATTTGTGTTTTTCTTTGTGGTTTTGAGTTTTGGGTGTCAAGCTCTCACAAGAATTTTTGGTAGCATTAGGACCTTCAAAGTATCAAACTCACTTTATATCTCCTTTCAAATGAATTTGAAGTATCTTACACTATTACATGTTTTGCTTCGCTTACAGATGAGAAAACCTCTGGAAGATGCGAAGGCTGCCCTCCTTGATCCCATTCAGCCAGTTGATGGGAGGGAATCGTCAGAGAACGATAATATCCGGGGTCTGTCCACAGAGGCACGTCATCTTCTTGATGCGTACAGATCGCTGGTCAAGTAAGTATGATAGGACTGCACTTCTGGGTATAATTCCTCTCTTCCTTTTCACTAGTGTGTGTAACCTTCAACCTTCAGCCCTTGACTCTCACAGTCCCATAGGCTATCAAGTTTGTTGTAACTTTTGTTGTAAGAGGGTAAATGTGCCATATGTTCCTCTCTACTGTCAAGTGGGAATATGCTCCTTATTATGCGGTGCAGTATTCATCATTGTATACAAAGTACAAGGCTGCTTTGGGCTATCTAATTTCACCATTAATTTTGATACATTAGAGGTGAATATTGAGCATGCTCACACCCTCCCAGGTCAGCAGAATCACCAGGATTGCTGACAATGAAAATATTACTTCTGCATGATTATTTCTGCATTTGCACAAAAATATGAACTAAGCATTCTACTGGGTTCAAATTCTGAGATGTCATCATAAGAAATTATTATTTCATCCAATCCTTTGCCTGCAAATTCTCTGATGTAGCCCACCTTTGTTCGTAAGCACACCTTGGGATTCATGAATATTTGTCAAAGTATGTCAATAGCAGGTATTTATTTCCTAAAAGCAATCTTCATTGATAGGAGGTAGTTGTCGGCTGGTGGTAATATCGCTGGCCTGGTAGCAGTAGATGTACGTGTAGGTGCAAGCCCCTGTCTGGTCATTTTTGCTCTGCACATTTACCTACAGAATGTTTAAACCAATTAATTAAGACAAAAGTAACATATGATATAAAATGAAACACATTTCTCTTTTGTAAAGTAAGTAGAAAATACTTTATTTTAAAAAAGTGTGTCATTTCTTGTTTACCCTCCCCCCTGACTCTGAATATTTTTGTCTTTGCACTGTGCAGGGCAGATGCAAGGGCATCCCAGACCTCCATCCAGTTGCCATGGTTACATGGGCTGCAGTTGGAGTCGCTGACCAACATCCTGAACCAGATCCTGTTGCAGACGGTCAACTCTCTGGCCAGCAGTCGGTGGGAGCTTAGGAGGATGAGTCAGCAGGTATGAATTAGCCCTTCCACCTGTTGCAAAGCTAAAGAATGTACTATGTAAGTGCTTTGAGATTAAAGTAAGAACTCATTTCCATTTTAATGTCCTTTCCTTTTCTATATGCTACACGCTAGCGGTGGATTTAAAGCAAGTTTCCTTAGCACACTGAATATTTGATAAAGTAAACCACATCAGTCCACAAAACAGTCATTTTAGTGAATCATTGCTCACAAGCTTTTGCTTTTTAGATCATAAAAGAAAAAAAGGTTATTGGAATACCCTATCATCCTCTCTACCTTTGCAGGCATTGCCGTTGGTAGCAGAGTGTCTGCGATGGTACCACCCGGAGTCCCTGGTGGGCTTCTGGAACCGTTGCCTGACCAGCGACGCCAGCCTGCTGTGCTACGGAGCGGCCTTGACACTGAAGCACAGCATCCAGCACGCACACCGCATGATGCAATTCCTACAGCAGCCAGTGTCAGGCTGGAGGGTACGATTTTTTTACTGGGCCAGGTCGATTTTAACTCCCTGATCCAATATCATCTGATTTATGTAGGTTTTTATGGCAGGGCCCCCACCTCCGACCTGTCTATGATTGTAAATCAATCGTAACTCTGTAAATTAGAGAGTAGGGATTGGACTTGCAATTGAATCAAATCAATCATAACTACCACTTTAAATTTGTTGTCATCACATGTCATAAGAAAGTTAAGAATAGAGTTTTAAAAAATAGTTGCAGTTGAAGAAAAGCATTGTCAATCAGCTTTCATTCAATTTGAGTTGTTAGAAATTGTTGTTTTCTTGAAGTACTAGTTATACATATCACTTCTACAGAGCAGCATTTTGGGTGGGGGGGGGGGCATAAAAGGTGTAATAGTTTAAATGATCGCATTTAATCTAATCAAATCAAATTGAAATCCCACAGCGTGATTCTGAATCCTGCCGTCAAGTCTCTGCCTCCATCGTGGTGGCCGTCACCCAAGGCTTGTCAGAGTACGTCCTGATCGCTCGCCAACTCATGCAGAGGGAGGTCGTCGACAAACTCTCTGTGGTTGCCATGGAGATTCTCCTGATCGCGCTCGCCCACTTTGAGGAGGAGTTGGAGCAGGTTAGTTGAAGGTTGTTGTTTTTGGATGGTTTGTTATTTGAGTAACATGGTCTATATAGACGTACAGAAATTCCACCCACTGAATCACAAATTACAGGTGAACGTAATAGCACGTTACTACCCAGTTAGGTAGAATGTCGTGGATACATTCACGTCTTTTTGTTGAAAAGAGATCCTTCTCATAATTTTCAACTAGGACCCTGTTGCATAAAACTTACCATTTATGGTAACTCTACCATCAATGGTAACTTCCATGGTAACACCGTCTGACAGCCAATCAAATTCAAGGTTTCCATAGAAGCTGCCTTTGATAGCAAGTTACCATCAATGGTAAATTTTATGCAACAGGGCCCAGATCAGTAACTTTGATTTAACCTTCATAAACACATGGTTTCTTGAATTCATTTAGGAAAGGGATGCGCTAGACAATGCGCTGCATCAGTTCCAGATCCGCATATTCAGCCACGCCCATCCAGACAGCGTGGTGTGCTCCAGGCAGCCTAAGTTCTCCAATGCTCACGATGTGCTAGTCCCGCTGGATGGCTTTCTGTGGTACGTCCTGTTTTCCAAGATTCTCTTAACCGGAAGCACTGTTTTCAATATGAGTTGTGCAGCTCAACATGTGGTACATGTAGTACTTACAAGGCCTGTTGGGTTATTTTTTTGGAAAAGCTCAGAACGTGAGTAAGGAAGAAAAGAAAACAGATCGAGTAGAGAGGGTGAGAGGAAAAGATTCTTTCAGAGAAGTCAGCTTTGAAAATTCTTTCTTATCTCATTCCCTGAAGAGCTCTTTTCAGAGCTTTTCCAAAAGGGATGAACCACAGCTCTTTTCAGAGCCTACCTCCCCAATAGAATACTTTTTTCTCACCCTCTCTACTCTCTATCTTTTTTCTTTCTTTTTTTTCTCATTGGCTTTCTGAGAAGCTGTTTTGAGAGCTATGCCATGAGAACCACTAAACAGTCCTTATAAGGACTACCACATAAGTACCACATATAAGTATTTCATTGAAATGAGAAAATGATTTTACAGTGGCCTGCATTTATGTCCACTGGCTACAATACTGGATTATCAACACAATATGAGTAATGGGTGTGTAACGTTTTTTGTCTTGCCTGAACGAAGTTCGATAGAGACCTAGTGATCACTTTTCTTGAAAGTCTGTTGGTATGTTGGTCTGTTAGTCTGTTGGTCTGTTACAAAAATGTTAAAGTTTTTCTTTAACTTGCTCTCATTTCTTTATTTCTGCATCAATTGTGATCAAACTTGGTACACATGATCCTTGGGTAATGCGACATGTGTCGTCATGAGGATGATGGGGTGAAAGGTCATCTAGGGTCAAAAGGTCAAATGATATGAGGCCATGTGTATCATTTTTCTAAAAGTTTTTGTTTGACTTGCTCTCATTTCTTTATTTCTGCATCAGTTGTGATCCCACTTAGTACAAATGATCCTTGGGTAATACCACATGTGTCTCTTTATGAGGCTGATGGGGTCAAAGGTCATCTAGGGGTCAAAACCTTTAAAAAAATATTTGGAAAAAAAACAGCACTGTTCTTCCATTGCGAAATCAGGCGAGACTCCTGGTTCGCGGACCACCTTGTTTATATAGCCAACACAAGTTGCCTGCAGGATTTCTTTGATGGGGTTGTTCGTCCATCCATATGTCGTCAGTTATTCCTTTGTCCTTTTGCCCACTAGCAAGCAGACTGCTTTTGTATACATTTCTTATAAAGCATGGTTAGCTATGCTTGGCTCCTTTATATGCATCAACCTATTTTTGTTGTTATTAATCATCTGAGAAACAAGACCTTCATTGAGTTTGTATAACTACAATGCTGTATGCAAAATTATGAGCCATGCTGATATGTCTATGGAACCTTCTGGTTGATTTGATTGTGTTTTGCAGCTGTTGTTTAAGGGATGATAACACTGTGCAGTACGGCCGTCAGCTAGAGCGGTACGTGCTGAGGGAGACCCACGGCTTGACCCTGGACTACCTGAGGCGATGCAGCCCGGCCGTAGCCAGCCGGACCCTACCCCTACTGCTGACTCAGCTAAGGGGGTACCAGGAAGATGAGGACATAGCCAAGACACTGCTCGATGGGTAGGGATAGAGGGGTAGGGTAAGGTGGTTGGTAGGGGGGGGGGATGGAGGGACCGTGGACTACCTGAGGCGATGCAGCCCAGCCGTAGCTAGTCGGACCTTACCCCTACTGCTGACTCAGCTAAGGGGGTACCAGGAAGATGAGGACATAGCCAAGACACTACTCGATGGGTAGGGATAGAGGGGTAGGGTAAGGTGGTTGGTAGGGTTAGGGGAGGGAGGGACCGTGGAGTACCCGAGGCGCTGTAGCCCAGATAGCTACTGCTGACTCAGCTGAGGGGACACCAGGAAGATGAAGATATACCCAAGACACTACTAGACGGGTAGGGATAGAGGGGTAGAGTAAGGTGGTTGGTAGGGTGAAGGGAGGGACCGTGGACTACCCGAGGCGCTGTAGCCCAGATGTAGCTAGCTACTGCTGACTCAGCGGACGGGACACCAGGAAGATGAGGACATAGCCAAGACACTGCTTGATGGGTAGGGATAGAGGGGTAGGGTAAGGTGGTTGGTAGGGTTAGGGGATGAAGGGACCGTGGACTACCTGAGGCGATGCAGCCCGGCCGTAGCTAGCCGGACCTTACCCCTACTGCTGACTCAGCTAAGGGGGTACCAGGAAGATGAGGACATAGCCAAGACACTGCTCGATGGGTAGGGATAGAGGGGTAGGGTAAGGTGGTTGGTAGGGTGGGGGGAGGGAGGGACCATGGACTACCCGAGGCGATGCAGCCCGGCCGTAGCTAGCCGGACCTTACCCCTACTGCTGACTCAGCTGAGGGGGTACCAGGAAGATGAGGACATAGCCAAGACACTGCTTGATGGGTAGGGAAAGAGGGGTAGGGTAAGGGGTTGTTGCAGGTCAGAGGAGGTGGAAGATACTGAACTACATATACCTGAGGCCAGAAGGCTTCAGCTAGTCACAATTATTTAAGATTTATTGTTACTTTATAGTCCTGCTTTTTCTTCAAAAATATTCATCAAAGCAGCTTAATATATAATGATAGTCTATCATAATCTTAAAATCAGTGATATTGTTTCTCTGAGATGTGTTGGATTATTGATTGTGATCTTCTTCTTTTCCTAGGTGTTGTTTACTGGTTACCATGGTGAAGGGCCACATCACAGAGAACGGCAAAGCAGAAGCCCCTCAGGACTTCAACAAGAACCTGGAGCTCTCTCTACTGGAAATCTCCTCACTAGTCAAGCTGAGGGTAAGAACCCATATAGCTCATTGTGTGGGATTCAAATGGAATAGAACTCATGGAGCAAGATGATTTGTATGAAAAAGACAAAACAGTCAGAGAAATGCGTTTGGTAGTTTGAAGTAGATCTGACTGAGAAGAAGAATCCATAACAGTTGCCATTAGTTTATCATGTTTTTGTTTTTGTATGTATATGTATATATGCCAGTATAAGTATGAATGTTAATGTCCATATTTCTCGGAAAAGGCATATTACTTTTCTTTCTAGATCAAACCACTATTACTTAAGACTCACTGAAATATGAATATTTTTCTGCACTTTTTAGATTTTATTTTAAGTGCGTTTTTGTTCAGTTCAAGAGAAAGATGGCCTTTGAAAGAAGTGGATTGTTTTGTTAACAAAATCATATTTTCTATTGAAAAACATATTTTGTGTACTATTTATACAAGTATTTTAGGGTACTTTGACTGTATTTGATATGTTCTGCTTTGTGTTCAGACGTTAGAACTGTCCATGCTGCGCCAGATGCTGGAGATGTACCAGGACCTTAGTCTGTGTGTGCAGTCCTCTTCCCATCTCCAGACGCTCTTCACTGCCGTAGCATCCCGGCTCGACATGCTGGTGAGTTTTTTATCTTCTTATGAAAAAGTGATAAGAATTGGCCTTTATATAGCACTCTTCTGGTATGGAGAACCACTCGGTTATTACTGTGGGTGGATCCAAACGGTGCTAGAACCTAGGGGTGGTATTCCAAAACGATCTTAAATGCTCACTTAGGAGAAATCTTATCCTAAGTCTAAGATTCTCCTCAGTGGTATTCCAGAATGAACTTAACTTTTCTCCTAAGTTTTCTCTTTATCTTTATGTAAATTTATGCAAATCATGAAGTTAGGAGGATTGATATTCCAGAATGCGTGTAAGAGAGGATTTAAGAGAAAACTTAACAGAGCCTCCCCCTGTCTTAGCCATTCATAACGCGCAATAAAAAAAGAGCAGCATTTTTTTGCGTAAGTGCGTGTACATGATTGATGTGCGCGCACATAGTTGCGCGACCACAAAGTTAGGATCATCCTAGGGGAAGGTCCCGATGAGATGCTGTGATTGGGATTGGCTGTTCATAAATGAAACACTTCCCTCCATTGGCTAATAAATGTGCACTGGGTGGGGTCTAACCCTCCCTAACTTACATTAAGAGGGTCCTAAGAGGAAGTTCTGTAATACCAATTTCTTTAGGCACCTCTTAAGTTGGGGACTTAGTTGGGGACTTACGAGAGAACTTCAGATAACTTCTGGAATACCATTCCCATTGATCCGAATAGTTTTGAGAATATACATTCCTACTAGACACCTTTTTACTATACCTGGGCCATGTTGCATAAAGGTTTTCAATTATCGTAACTAACCATCAATAGTAACTACCATGGCAACAGGTGCAATAATGAGAGCTCATTGGCTGTTGCTATGGTAGTTACCATTGATGGTAAGTTACAATAATTGAAATCGTATACGCAACATGGACCAGGGTTGAGAGGGACACCTTAGGTGTACTCTCTGGGCGCATGGTCAGACCCAGGATTTCTATGCAAGAGTCAAGTGCTCTCATGGTTGCTCTCATATACATTTAGGGGTCTGCAGAGCCAGATCCCCCCCCCCCCCCCCTCCCTCTAATTAAAGCCTATTAGATGATGACAGACGAGTGATTCTCACATTTGAGTGATGATTTTGTGCAGAACCAGGAGTCTTCGTAACAATGGCTATGAAATCACAACTTCAATACTCAATACAGAGATGTACAAAAGTAATGTATGTGTAACTATTTCAATATTCCAAAGAATTGAACATGACAATGATGTTGATGCTAGTTTATAACATTTTATAAATGCAATGTTATGTACATAGGTTCCCATGATAAGTGTGTGTATGAATGATGTGCCTGTATTTGCCTTATGATCTGCTGCCCTCTAGGCCCTGAACCCCATCCAGGCAGGGGAGGAGGGGGCGGTGGACGGGGAGGGGGGCATGGCAGGACGACTCGTCCTCTTCGCCTCCAACGACATCCCCGCCAGCCCAGTCGACAACCTCCGCATCTCAGACGACGAGGAGGATGAGGATGAGGACAGGAAAGGTACTGGGCGAGAAACACTACTTTTTATCTATTAGTGTTATAATCCCTGGGTAGCTCCTTCAATGGTTGAAATCTTTTCTAACCATAGGGCCCTGCATTTATATATGTTGATATTTTAACACTTCACACACCATGGTTTAAATGAATACGCAAAAATAATATGTACACTTCAGTGACAAATATAGGTCATTATGAAATTTGCATCTTTTGAGCACAAATCATGTAAAGCAACAGTGATCAGTTGTAGCAGGTAGACACACATGGATTATTTTTATTCAGCACAAATTGTAAGCCAAATAAGTTATTTTCTTCATTGTAAAAAGATGTCACTGTTTATAATTTCAGATGAAGATGAAGTGACTAATTTCTAGGTCATCTCAGTATGAATTTAAGGCTATAAGTATGTTAAAGTTTGTAAACAAACAATGTGGAGTACATCCAATGCTTTTCCATCAAAGAACAGTGAACTTGATACAGCTAACATAGAAACTTATTTTTCTTCTGCATGTAGTCAAATTGCTCGAGGCCCTTTTGGGGTGGCCTCCGTGTTGGTTAAACAATTGCTATCTTTGAGAGTCCTGATTGAAATATAAGTAGGTCTTGTATATGATACATCACCGGCTATTATAAAAAGGAGTCATTACATTTTCGTGCCAGGTTCAAGCCACTCCCTCATATTTTTAACACCAAAAAGTAGATTCCTCCTCACCTCCATATTGTAAATGATCCTTTCTTCCTCTCTTGACAGGGTCTAGCCACCCTCTCTCCGAGTCCCTCGCCCTCAACGCCAGCAGTGGGAGTGGCCAGACGCCCCGCCACTCCTCGGGCAGCGACCCCACCGTCCGGTTACCGGGCGTGTCCCCGTCGGCAGGCACCGATGCAGAGGACTCTGACTCTGACTGGGACAGCTGGGATGATGATGAAGAGGTGAGGGATGAAAGCTTCTATCTATGTGGAATGATACTAATATATGAAGAGAGGCGGTAGCTCCATTTTCCTTTTATCTGTATAAAACAATCTGTCTTTTTAGTAAAATTCACAATAGTATCATGGTGTTTTTTAATCTTTAGTGTGGACATCTTATATTAGTGTACAATTACTGCATGAAGGATGCTCTTCTGTTTTAATAAAGGGCTTTGAAGTGTGTTCTTTTCTTCTTCTTTTTTTTATTTGGTATTGATATTTTTGACTTATGACTTTTTTTCTTTGAAAATGATAGTTTGTAATCTTTGGAGTATGATTTGTTTAGGCAATGGTTAGCATCTCACGGTATGAACACATAGAATAGCTCTTAGGCTTGTTGTTGATGTGAACAGAGCATCTTAAACCAAAAGGTGGGAAAAAAACATTTACATTGAAATAACAGTCTGATCAAGATCTTGCTACCAAGTTACTAGAGTGGGTGTGATGTACAGCATTTTTTATATGCCTTTGGACATAGTATTCAATCATAGACTATTAGTTGCTCATCGCTTTCCTCCATTATTTTTTTTTCTTCATTTCCTGGACAGGACCAATCAGTCTTTCAAGAGGCAGTGGCAGACTTCTTGCGGCAGCTTCAAGGTTACTTGGGTGAGTTTCCAAGAACTTGTTTGTGTGATATCAAGGTTGACTTGAGATGAGAAGACATGGTGATTAAGCACTTTGTGCCTTGCTCTCTGCAGAGCGGAACGTTATGCATAATGGAAGTCGTGTTAACATTTCTCCTCAGATCTAGTAGACTTAAGATCGGCATGCATGTCTGTGTATCTCTATCTAGCCAATCAGCATGCAGCAGCTTGTTCCCATTGTTTTGTAGTCTGCTCTCTTTCTTTCTATGAATCCCCTTCACACTGGCAACAGTGCACAGGCTTGGGCAATCCTGGGAGAGGCTTGACTGCCAGTGTGAATGGTTTGGATTAGCCTTGGGTCAGGTCTGAGCAGGATGTGGCTTGCATGAGCTCATATCAGGGTTAAGACAGGGTTAACCCTTGGTCAGCCATAGGTCGGGTCTGAGCAGGATGTGGCTTACATGAACCCAGATCTGGGTTAAACCCTGGGTCAGCCCTGGGTCGGGTCTGAGCAGGATGTGGCTTGCATGTGCCCATATCTGGGTTGAGCCAGGGTTAACCCTGGGTCAGGTCTGAGCAGGATGTGGCTTGCATGAACCCAGATCTAGGTTAAACCTGGGTTAGCCCTGGGTCGGGTCTGAGCAGGATGTGGCTTGTATGAGCCCAGGTCTGTGTTAAACCTGGGTCAAGCCTGGGCAGGATGTGACATACACACAAGCATAGGTCAAGGTCAGTCTTGGCTCAGCCCTGGGTAGGATGGAGCTTACATGAGCCCAGATCAGGGTTGAGACAGGGTTAACCCTTGGTCAGCCATAGGTCAAGTCTGACCAGGATGTGGCTTATATGACCCTAGGTCAGGATTGAACCTGGGTTAACCCTGGGTTAGGCTTAACTAACAGTTTGAATTTCTGGGTCGTGTCTGGTCAATGCTGGATTGGTAACTAAGCCCAGTTCGAGCTGAGTCACATACACACAAATGCAACCTGTTTGGGGTCTTTCCTTTTTATCATTTATATATCCAGCAAATATTCTCTTTGATTGGAAATAATAAGGAATTAAATGTTTGTTTATTAGCTGTTCAAATCCTATTTTGGGATAGAGATCAATCAAGCGTACATGTGTTGTTGCTGTGTCAACAAAACCTGTGTGCCTTTTCAGTGAACACAGAACCCAATCATCACCATCACCCAGGCATGTGTACAGTGGCTGTGTGAAGGCAGGTATAGAGGCTCATCAACAATGAGGACCGCTTCATTATGTCACCTTTCCAGAAGGTGGAGACAGAGGAAAGCAGGTCATCTTACATTACATGCCCAACCTCAGAAGGAGCAAAAAGTAAAAGGGTCTTCTACAATGGTCATGTTTAACATGGAAATCTTACTATGATTAAATCTTACTACCTTATGCTTACTGTAAATTGTTGATCATAAGCGTTTAAATTTCACAACTTGATAATGAAAATTTAAATGGCCTATTGTCGCTGACATTGTGTCCACTGGATATTTTGCAATGTTACTTAAAACATGCGGCTAGTACACGCAACATGATGTATGGTAGGAAGACTTCCTTCAGAGATGGATATACAAAGCAAAATCCCTCTTTTTTCCAAAGAAATTTTAAAATATGAACTTGAAGTGTAGCTAAGCAATTGAATTACTGATATATTTAACTTATTTTACTTAAAACAGAGTAGATATTTATAGCTGAAGCCGGTACGTTTCTGGGAACCGCATATACCCGGTTGCTATTTCTGAGTAGAAAACGTAGGAATCAGGAATACCCAATTCCTGTAGTAAATGGGTTAAGATAGCCAATGATGAGACTGCAAAACAGCAACCTCATAAAACCAACAACCATGTCAAAATAAATGCATTTTTGTGGAGAGTCTATGACATGAAATGAGAATAAATTTAATGAAAACTAATGAAATGGAAAATAAAAATATCTTTTGACAAACAGGGATTTGTGCCTACTGTGCAAAAGAATAAAGTATAATTTAAAAAGTGCTCATCAGTGTGCCCTGGAAAACATGTTTTTGCATGACCTACTGCAGCAAACATATGCAAGGAAAAATTATTATATAAGATATGAGTCATTTATGAGTACAGAGAAATACAACAGGGATCTCCACAGATATCACTTTTTTTTAACAGTCACATATTTCTTATTTCCACACCTGATTATCCTGCAAACTCTTGTGACTTTTTTGCGTTGTAACTAGGCTTTCCTCTTATTTTGAATGGATACTTTGTGATTAATATATGCATTTCTAATCTTAACTCTACAGTCCTTTAGCTTGACAAGCAGGTAGAAGAGAAGATTTAATTGTGTCAGATGCGAATAGTGCTTATTGTAGTTCAGATATAAAATATCTAATAGCCTTGAAGGCAGGCCATACCCAAGCTAGCCTGCCTAGTGCCATAACATGGAGGATACATTTTCACTTTTATGCTTTTATGTAAGCTTCCCTAATTCTATGAATGACATTACTTGTTGCAGACAGTCTACGGTCTTTTTGGGTTTATTACATATTTAATAAACCTGCGGGTTGAAACTTCCATTCTGTGGCAAACATGGGCAATACTACCTGAAATAAGAAGAACAATGCTTCGCATGAGGTTAGTTCTTCAGAGCACTGATTGTGTTTTGACATAATCAGTACTGGTAATAAAATCATACAGTTCTCAGAAATGTAAAGATTGCACACCTTACCGAAAACAGGGAAGAAAAGAGAAGGAGTTGGAATGATAAGGAGATAAGATAAGGAGACAAAGAAAAGACAAAGAAAAGAAAAGGACACAGAATTTTCCTGCTATAGAATCGTTTCCATACAGGAAAGAGGATTTTTTTTCTTTTTGGTGTGCTGAACATGAGGTATTTCAGCAAAACAGGTGCAGTATACAGTGAAAACATCAATGATTTGAAATTTGACATCAGAAGGTCAAACATTTTTTAGTAAACATTGAAGTGTTTCTGAGAAAATTGCACTTTATTCTTTACCGTTTTTTAAACAAAACTATTTTGAAGACTAAACAGGCTGATTGTGATTTTCGCTGTTGGGTACACACTGACACAACAATGGATATAACATTGTTCGATGAATTTAAAGGTAATAAATAGTGATCAAGATTACAGAACCTGCCATTTTAGGTCCAATTCCATTTTCATTGCAAGATCATGTGGTGTGATAAAGTTTCGAAATCTTACGATATTCGGACCCGCTTTGACGACAGAGTGGGTTTGCCATGATCATGTATGTGCTACTACCCCTGTCCATTTCCTTAAAACACAGTCTTCCATCACATATTGCAGTCAGTGTGGGGAGAATGTTGCTAGCGCCAACCTGAAAAGGGTGCGTGGGTAGCGAACAATAAAGCGATTCATCATGATTCCCATTATCCTGGCCCCTGGCGGTGTTCGGCAGGATGAGCCTTGACAATGACAGATATGCTTCCCCTCATGTGATTTAAATTGGGGACCAATCAACCATTTGGAAGAGAATTTAATGAAGATGCTCAAGGATGAATGACCCTCTATTGAAATGTTATCATACTGGTGACTAAGAGTTTATCTATCAGGTTTGCAGAACGCCTTTTGTGATGATATTTTCATTGTGCGGACATGATAGAAAGAATTCTATATTTTGATATTGAATCTAGGCATTGTTAACAAGGCATTTGTTGTTTAGTTTAAGTTCTAGGTGACTATAATGAACTTTGCTTTTTGTCTGGCTTAAACGAAGTTCGGAAGAGACCTAGTTATCACTTTTCTTGTTAGTCTGTTAGTCTGTTGGTCTGTTAGTCTGTTAGTCTGTTAGTCTGTTGGTCTGTGACAAAATGTTGAAGTCTTTGTTTAACTTGCTCTCATTTCTTTATTTCTGCATCAATTGTGATCAAATTTGGTCCAAATGATCCTTGGGTAATACCATGTGTGTTGATGAGGATGATGAGGTCAAAGGTCATCTGGGCACCATTTTAAATATTTGAAAAAAAAAACTTAGCACTGTTTATCGATTGTGAAATCAGGCGAGACTTGTGGTTCGCGAACCACCTTGTTTACAGTTACAGGCAAACATTTGGAAAATGGATGAGTTCCGAAGCTTCAGTACCACATAAATGTTCTTCTCCTCTTTTGCCTTTCCAATTATGACATTTGACTATACAATAAATATGATATTCATATAATATATCAAGTATCTGATATGCTTTCTGAAACACCAAGGACCTGCATTAGTTTACGTTCATTATTAGAGCCAGAAAAAAGAAGCCTGTACTAAAGGTAATTATGCCCCAGTAACTGCCTAAATAGCCCCACTTTACAGCCCAGGCTGAGGTGGATCAATCATGTAATTTGCTTCCATACAGCCAACATCTTTTTTGTTTATATTTAAATCCAAAAATCACTACCAAGTTTCCGTGTGGCAAATTCATCTTGAATGCACAAGTTATAAGCCCCCTTAATTTGTTCATTTTTATCAAATGAATAAATAATTTGATAAGTATTTATACTTATTTTTTTGAATTAGCCCCCACATCTTCCATGGAGAACACTGTTTTTGTTTGACACTGTATATAAGCAATGATAACATGGATCAGCAAGATTTCTTCGTGACCACCTACCTAGCTTTGAGGTGTGGAATACTGCTCATATTTCTTTGGCTTTTGTTAAAAAAAAATCTTGATCATTGATTAATTTTTGCACCAGGTATGTATGCATATTGTCCACAGCACAAATCTACCAGTATGGCTATTGTGTTTGAGGCTTTCATAATAAAGCCTAATTAAAGGGATAAAGTAGCAGCCTGAACACCAAGTCAAGGCAAGTGAGAGAAGAAAGGTGTTGAGGTTATTTTGAGGTTACCTGCTGTGCGTAAAATTAACCCCGTGAATATCCATTGCAAAAAAGTCATATTTTGTTCGAATGAGAGATTGTGATTGTTTGATGTTTTGTCCCGTGCGGCGCATTTCCTCCTCGTTGGAATGTTTTTTTCTTGGATTGAACTTTTTCTGAATGCATCCATTCTGCAGTGGTTTCTATTGTATGGAAAAGGCAAGTTTCATTTTGGACTCGAAGGCTCTGTTTGGTTTTGAGTATGTATTGTATTCTGCTATGAAAATCATTTTTTTCTGAAGGACACGTTAAGTAATCTAAGACTGAAATATTCCAGAACTTCTAGTATTTGTTTGTAATACATGCTACGATTATTGGGTTTAGCAATTGGTGCAACATGCTTGTCAACTTTCAGTTATGTTTACTGGATTTTACTGGATTAGAGTTGTGTTGATGTCACATTACATGTATGTGTAGAAGGAAATATTTGTTTTGTTAAATGGCATTAACTGTTTGATTGGATTATCAATTGTTAATCCAATGTTTCAAAAGGTTGGTTAAGTCCAGGGCCCTGTTGCATAAAACTTACTATTGATAGTAACTTTGCTATCATTGGCAACTTCTATGGAAACTTCGAACTTGATTGGCTATTGAGTGGTGTTACCATGGTAGTTACCATTGATGACAGAGTTGCCATTAATCGTTAAGAGAAGGGGCTCAGGGTAATTTCACCCCTGCAATGACAAAAAGAACCTGTGTGGGTAACGAAAGAGCCCCTTTGAAAATGTATCTTTCCTTAGTGGGCTATCATGTAATACATAGTTTAGGGCCATGTTGCATACAAGTGTTTAATTATTGTAACTTACCATCAATAGTAACTACCATGGCAAC
Organism: Arbacia lixula; assembly: GCA_963669155.1. Lineage (NCBI taxonomy): Eukaryota > Metazoa > Echinodermata > Echinoidea > Arbacioida > Arbaciidae > Arbacia > Arbacia lixula. The sequence goes on along the minus strand of OZ022581.1, from coordinate 11,778,522 downwards.
CAGTGGAATAATGAGAGTTCATTGGCTGTTGCCTTGGTAGTTAGCATTGCTGGTAAGTTACAACCATTTTAAACTATGCAACTTGGTCCAGGGTGTCCATCTCATGGCGTCAGGCTTGAAAACTAGCTCCCGCAAATAAATTGTATATTTTTTTTACCCTAGTCTATATTGTGGACAGTTTTATTTTGTCTCTAATACACAGAGACACAGAATTCCTTTGCAGGGAGTAAGCACGAGGGTGTTGTTCTTAAGCTAACAACTACTTTACGCACGACTGGTGAGCCTTTCTAGTGCTAAATGAGATTCTCAATGATTTTGATTCCCATCAGCTAAAGTTCAAATCTGATGTTTATAAATTAAAATTCTTGTTGTTAACAAGTGTCTGAATACAAAGTTTATGATTTGTCAAATTTGATTAGGATTGTTGGAAATTAACGCCCAAATTGTTGAAACAGGAACACAGCGTGGTATCTTGTTTAGCACAAGAAAAGGTCACCAGTCGTGCGTAAAGTCATTGTTTGCTTAAGAACAGCTTGGTGAAGTAAGTATGAATTATCTCTTTTTTTTCTCTTCTTTCCTACCCAGATAAACATACCAGGGACATATCATCATGTTGAAAGATCCATTAATCACAAATTAACTAAACCTAATTATTGTTTTATTTCTTGTTGTACCCAGGCACCGAGACATTCCATGCAGAGCTCAGTCGCTCCAGCGACAGGGAGAGGACCTTCATCCGCAGAATTCTCAGTAGCTGAACAAATTTCCAGCTCCAAACCAAAAAAAAAGTACTATCACCAGGTGAAATATTATGTTATTGTAAAATAATTGTACCTGAAATCATTAAACTGCCATACTCTAACTGTGCTAAAGTCTAACTTTGTATAAGAAGGATGGTATGCTTGTAATATACACAGTATATCGGTCCATCTCATGAAGTTTTCCACCGCTTTGTGAGCTTGGATTGTATGTGAGAAAACAGCAAAAGTAGAATTAATGTCTTTGGTTGTGCTTAAGAGTAACAAAGAGTGATGTCACAATGGTTGGAAAGGGAATTCTGGTCCAAGAATAAGCTGTTCATAATAGAAGTGCGAAACAATCTGAGAAGCAGGGTAGAAGAACTTTGAGGAAAATTGTTTAACTAATAAGACAGTGATAAATGTTTTGATGATTCAAAGATTGGCATTGCCATGAGGCTGCGACGTCACAGATGCTTCTTCTTGCTATTCATAACTTTCTTATTAATTGCTTGATTTTACTCAGACTTACTTTGCTCTTCTCACGTTTGTCTGCTTCTGTTGAGAGGAGCTTGTTTTTGGTATTTGAGTTGCCCTTTAACCCTTTGTGTGGCAGATTAAATGCTGCTCTATCTGCAGTGTGTGTATTTCTTGTGAAGAATGACACACGTAGCACACAAAGGGATAATGGTATGTTGGTGGGACCACTACTCCACATGGCCTAAGCTGCCGTCATCGTGATGGTTGCCCTCAATAGGTGCGTCTTCATTAGCCATAGCTAGTTCTGATTGGGATAGCCTAGCCAGATCACAAAATAGCTAACTATTTGCGTCTTCATTAGCCAGATTAGGCGAAATAGCTAGCTATTTGGTCGAGAAAATTTCCCAACAAATCTTGGGCTAGATGGAGCCTGCGCAGAGCTACTTCGCGAACTAGCTTGAGCTAGCTTGGAGCATCTTCATTAGCCTGAAAATTTTTCGATCACAGCATGCATCAGTATGCACAATGCCTTGTTTACATTAGGTTTTTATATGTGCATGAATGCGAGCTAACATGCGGTCGTGGCCTATTCCCGTCCTATACTGCGTATGTGCGAACATCGGGATAATTTATGCATCCCGAGTTTCGAGCTTACTTATCCCGAGTTTCGAGCTAATGAAGACGCGATTGCAACTTCAGGCTATTCCGGGATCAGCATACTAGCTCGCTATTTCATCTGATGGGACTAATGAAGACGCAGCTATTGTGAGTGTTCAATGCTTGTCCTTGAGGAAGCAGCTTTCATGTAAGCTCATGAATGAGTGCCATACAAGATGATAATAAAGAGTGATGGTGTTTTAAACCAGACACCTGCAGGACATAGCAGCAGGATTTAAATACAGGCAAATCTGTCTGCAAAGATCACCTCAGGGGACGCATTGTCTATGAATAGGTGGCCTTTATAGACAGGTGCAATTACATACAATTGCTCTGCAGGGATTCAAGTTGAGTGGTCTTTATAGATTATGGTCATTGTAGAGAGGTTTAATTGAACATCACCTTGTTTCATAAAAACCTTGATATATTGTGAGAAATAACATGTCTAATTTTGGTGTTGAAAGCTAACCAAATCCTTGTATCTAAAGTGCAGATTTGTAATAAAGTTATGGATTGAATTTTGTGTAGGTAACAAGGCTTTTGAAACATGGATCATTTATCTGTGTTTTGAGCAAAAGGAAGTTTTGTGATAGAGATCTATATCATTCATGAGTGTTGTTAATGGTTAGTAAAGTTTGGCATTGCTGCTCATGTGCTGTCTGCTACATCAGGTGATGTGAAATTGTGTGCAAAGTAGACAAAGATTTAATGCCTAAGAATTTGTAGTAGAGTAATGATCAGAATTGTACATTCTTGAATATATATTACACTCTTTGTGACAGCCAGAGACTTATTTGGACCTTCTTGAAATAGCTTCTTAAATGTTCTCTAATGATTTACAGTGACTTGTTTTAGTTGCAGAAGAACAGTTTGCCTTGTTTGTGTACAGAAGTGAATGTTATTGCATGTATGCATCTTTGTAAAGTAATGCATGTACATACATGTAGATTTTGTATGAAATGACTATACGCTGTGTATGTGAATGTACAGAACAATTTTTCATTAATGATTCCAGTCACTCTGTTGATGCAGAAGAAATTTATGAACTAAGAAATCAGGAATATGAGGTGAATTCTACTGTATTTCCTTATAAATAATGTATTTATTCAATAGACCTACGATTCCTACTCCTCGTTCCGTTGCCATACACATACACTAATACACTCATGAACACTCACTCTCACTCACATTCAAGCTCACACACAAACACGCACATTAATCAATGGTCCAAGATGGGACCTTGAGTTCAACTTGTATATGTATTTCATTTTCACCAAAGGTACACTACAGCTCAAAGGAATTGGCATCGGGTAAAGGGAAAGGGAAGGGGCCGCAGTTTATAACCGCGGTATATTTTGTCCAGTTCTGCACGAAACATGATGCTTTAGCTGAAAAAGCATCACATTTCATGCTGAACTGGACAAAATATACCGCGGTTTAAAACTTACATATTGACCTTGGGCCATATGCCTTAATGGTAACTCCTTTAGCATCATTTCATTAATCATACCTGATTACAGTTAAAGGAGGAGAATTAAAGATATTTGGGGTTTTAGCATACCAATTTTAAATTTGCATACCGGTTATTACAAACTCTATGTACCAACATTTTTAAGGCAAAATCAGGTGATAAAAACACTTGTTAGGTTTAGGGTTATGGTTAGAATATACTTGTACACAAGTACACTTGAGTAATGACTTCAAAGGGATTATCTCCAAACAACAGGATTCCCATAACTCTCTTTATGAATAATCCTCAGTGGATTACAGTGGATTAACATCCACTCTATCCTTTCCACTGATTATATACTTTAACCCTTTGTGTGTAGGGTAAAACATATGGGATTTGCGTGTATTACACATGCAAAAAAACAACAAAAAACAATGCATCGATGGTGCACAAGGGGCTATGGAATATTTGGCAGGCTAGAGACTCATACACTGTGATATCTATGGTCACTGCACACTATTCAAAGGACATTGTGGGGTGGGGTGGGGGGGGGTCATCGTAAATATTACAATCTGCTTTACAACTCACCTTGAAACATTTCTGGTCGGCTGGGTTTCTGTCAAGCAGGTAGCTGAATCGAGTGTTCATGCAGGTATTTCCTGCCGAGGTAAATCAAATCCCGCAGATAATGCTAAAAAAAAAAAAACAGGCTGTGCACGACAGGTAATTCTTCTCTGCATTGTGTGCGTTCACAGACTTGAACGGAATCGTCTTTTGTGTCGGCTTTTCTTTGTGGGGGTGGTGGATTTAAGCTGTGATAAAGACTGTCTGTGATGTTGTTTTTTATTTATTGTGACTAAAGCATGAAGAAAGACTGACAAATAGACTGAAATACATCACATAAAACAAATGGGGGGGGGACCCTTTACTAGTAACCTTGTATATCTAGTAATACATTTGGAAACAGTCTAAGCTGATGTCTCTATTTGATTTGAAGTGTAAAGTGGATATTTCTTTAGTTACGCTGGCCTATCTAGATAGCTACGGTAGTCAGCATATGCAGGAGAACATTTGCCATATTGCCAAAAAGGAAATGATACAAATTTATAGAGAAATGAAGAGCAGTACTGGTAGTGATTTTCAGTTAATTTTACATTACAGTAAGTGAGTACTAGTCAATAAAATCATTGATGTTAAAAGAAATAAGTCTTTATCATGGGTTTAGTTACTAAAGAGCCTAGCTGTTCGTAAGTTACGAACGACTTTATGAATGACTGGTGATCCCTTCTTGTGCTAAATCAGATTCTCAATGTGGTGTCGCATTTAGCACAAGAAGGAATCACCAGTCGTTCGTTAAGTCGTTCGCAACGAACAGCTTGGTGAAACACCCACCCGTAGGCATAATATAGTTGCATGCTGAGTGTTCTTCAGTATGGTGGCTGCTAAGCACCAAGCTATAAAGGAAAAAGACCCTCAAAAATGCACAATGCCTCTATTTCTGAGTCTTGGTGGATTATGTTGACCTGTTGTGTGCTAGGAAACCAGCTGCTGTATCGTATGTGTGTGTATAACTTGTGATAAAAACCACCTATGGCATACAAAGAGTTAAAAAGCCATTATAGCTTAAATACTCTTTTGACTAAGAGTGGGGGGGGGGGGGATACTAGCTGGAAGCCTTTCTATGGAAGTTTCTGAATGCCTTTTTATTCTTTCACTGCTTCTATATGTGGCCTTAGACAGTACTTACATGTACACTGATTCAAAGAAATGTATTTTTATGTGGAATGCGTGCCAACTAAAGAAACATTCCTTTTCATTGTAAATTCTAACAGAAGCTGAACGTATCGCTATCATATGTACAGTCTATTTTGCTCTGTGTTGTCGAGGTACTTATGCAGATTGTCATGTGACATCTGTTAATATTGTGCACAAAAGGTAACTTAAACATTTAAAAGATGGACCTATTTCAAATGTGTGATATGTAAATACTATGCATGTATAAACCAGTAGTGATAGTAGTATGTAATACAATCTTAAGATCAAGATTTTTTTTATCCAAACGTGACAGATTTTTGAACATGAAATGTCCATTTTCAAGGTTATATATTTGTGAAGATGTATATCAGTGTGTTTCATAGCAGGAATTTTAATGAGTATTGAGTTGCCATTTTGTTTGTTATTATGTAAGGGGGGGTAGGCAAGCTGATGCTCAGGTGAATAATAGTCACTTGATTGGTCAAGAAACCATGATAGAGATTGTTGTATCATAATGCACTTTAAAAGTCGTGCAGCTCTTGGACATCAACAAAATAAAATTGTGCAAATACCACAGAAAAAGGACAAAAAGTGACAAAAAATTAAAGCACCCTCCCCCTTACAATATTTGAGCTTGTAATGATATTGACTGTTAGATTTTGAGATAAATTTGAGGCTGGCCGTCTAGAATTACATCAGGTACCCCACCTGTATAGGATAACGTCATGAAGGCCCCCAAATACCGGCACAAGGGAGGAGAAGAGTAAAGGAGAATAAGAAGAACAAGGAGAAGGGAAGAGAAGAAAGAAAAGGTAGAGAAGGAAAAATGGGATGGGGCAAGTAGGGGAAAGAAGTAATGATGAAAGTATTATTATAACTAGTATTATTATAAACTATTTATTGTAAGAAATGGATTCATACATTGGAAAGTACAGTGTTATGAATTTAATTGAATATTTCCCCCTGCTTGGAGATGTGTAACACAATTACATCATAGTACATTTTAAGAAACCCCATACTTTGTACATATACATGTATAGAATAGCACATTAGAAGATGATGTAGACTTAATATATTAGACAAGGAAGTGTACATTCCGTAGTGAGATGTCGGTGAAATGAACACTTGTGCTCTTTATGCATCAAACGTTGTGGTTGAAATAGCATTGTGAGCATGTGATTCAAACTGTGTGCCTATTTAAAAGTAGCTTGTGCAATACATCCGTGATGTAACATTTCTCATTTAGTATTAATATTTGTGTGACTTTATTTTCTAGGTGATATAGAGAATTGTGCAAACTGTAGAGTTGATTGTACATATATACATTTGGTGTCAATGAGCCTTCGTTGTAAAGTGCTTTCACTCGTAATGTGGTTCAAGTTTTGACATTTGCCTGTAATGCAGTTTTACCTGTGGTTTGTCTGACAAAAAAATGCTGGTTCAAATCGGTTTAACCTCCTTCTGGCATAAGATCGTTCACGTTGAATGTCAGTTATGATGTATTTGTAGTGTTTTTTTACAGTGATGTATTGAAAGAAGTGATCAAAGTTGATCTTTTCCGAGTTTTGTCAGGCAAGCCTATGCCTTCTAACTAATCTTCTCTCTTGCATAGTTCATGTCTGGCGGATAAGATTAGATTCATCTGAGATTAATATATATGTTATTCCTTTGCAGTAGTTTTTGTAATAAAAATGCTTGGAGCTGTAACGTGATTAGTTACTAAACCCTAGTCACCCAAATCTCTTGAAATTTTTTGGAAGCTTTAAAACTTGTTTTGTTACGCTGTGTGCTGTAAATAAGTACCTAGCTGAGGATTGTGCTGGTCTTTTGAGTATGTCCGATATGAAAACACCAGAGATTCAAGCTGTGATAGCGTATAATCCTTTCAAGGTTGTCCCATGTAAATACAAGCAGGAAATGTGTCCATTTACCCACGTGGTTTGATGACGCTACCATCTAGTAATACATGTACATGTCTGTAATAAAAACATTCACATTGAATCAAATGTAGATGCATGTACAATATCAAATCAATAGAAACCATTATTATTATTTTTTAGGTGGTCTGTCGCCAACGACAGATCACCTCTTAATTTCGTTAGAATTTTCTTTCTTTATTATTTATTATTTATTTATTTATTTTTATTCCAAATTTTTGTGACATGGATATCTCAACAATGCATGGGCCATATTTCATGAAATGTTCATCATGTATGAACATATATGTGAACATGGTCCAGCAACATTTTCAAGGTCATGACGTCATCGTGACGTCATCTACGAGCAGTTTAATGAAAAACTATTACCTCATGTAGCTCTAGAACTGGTCATCTCTGTGTAATGAAATTTGACATGCATATAATTAATGAGTAGCTAATTAATTTCATTGAAAAAAAACGCGCGCGTACGCGTACGTTAGTGCAAAAACGCGCGCGCAAAATTTTAAAATGCTCCAAATCAACTCAAAATTGTTTTGCATATGTTTCAGGCCATTTCTAGCATTTCAAAAATTTCCGCGCGTGCGCGCGCGTTCGCGCGTTTTTTCGTGCGTAACGCGAACAAAACGTCAAAATTCTGTTTTTTTACTGGATTCATGTTACTGACACTACATACAACACATCCTGTCATTTTGAGCCATTTCCATGCAATAACAAGGTCGTGCGGGTGCGTCAAAGTTCAAAGTCTGCGCGTGCGTCAATACGTTTTTGTGTGCAAATATTGCAAAAAACATGACTACCTTCAATCGGCCATAGCTCTTCAGAATGGCCGGTGACCCCCAATTTTTTTTCAATATTCTGAAAAGGTGGGAAATGTAGATGTGATTTAATGTTCGATTTACCTTTTAAATTTATGTTGATGTCATCATATTGCCATATGAATCGAAAAAATGATTTTTCATGTATGACGTCATGAACTTTTTTACCCGCTTTTGTGTATCTCAGTAATTCATGGTCAATTTTCTCCCAAATTTCAGTATGTTGTAGCTGAGACCTCGCTCCATAGTAGGAGTTGCCTTCATTTTTCATTTTGATGACGTCTTCACGGTGTAAATTTCATTATACGCATGAATGTCAAAATCGCACTTCCGTGTTATGTCAATGGAAGTGGTATTTATGAAATGACATGACGAGCTTCTAGGAGATGTATCTCACTAATATGTCAAGCTTTCACTCTGAAATTTCAGTATGTTGTAGCTGAGTCTACGAGCTTTCCGGAACGTTGTCTCCATTTTTTAATCAGATGTCGGGATCATGGTGAAATTTCAGCTTGAATATCGATTTCTTAATCATTCTAGCCCCTGCTGGGCATTACGTGTTAAGTGAATGGGAAGATTTGTGGCTCAATAGGTAAGGCGCCGTTTTAAGATCTCGAGGCCCCCGGTTCGATTCCTGGCGTGGGTAGGGTCAACTTTTGCATTCCTTTTGCAATGTTTATTTTGCCATCTTCTTCTGTTCTATGCCTCACTTTGTCATTCTCTTTGAGATTTTCTTTCCAATTCTTTTTTCTCTCACCCCATTCTCTTACATGACTATTAATCACGTTAGCATAAACATGTTACCATTTAGGAAATTCTCTGAAATTTTAGTATAATAGGTGCCCTATGAGCTTTCTTGAGCGCTGTCTCACATTGCTTATGGATAGTTGGTGTCACGAATGAAGGTCTATAGTTCACCGTGCATTTTCCAGCCCATGTCTGTGCATGAATTTGCCAATGCAGACCACCTGATACTTGTCCACAAGTATGTCTCGTTTATTGTTGATAAGAAGTGAACTAATCCGATTCGTCACTTGTTTGAACAAAAAACTGTCAGAAGTTCAAAATTGGTTAAATGAATTACAAATTTTGATATTTTAGGTGAGGATTGCCCATTTCCCGTATCTAAGGGTTCTGAACAACAACAAACATTCAGGACTTTGCTTATGGGAACGCATAACGAATTAGTAGCGGTTCATAGGGCCCGTGAATCGGATTTTTAACCTGAATAACTCTCTTATCATTTTGACCAAGTTTCGTCGCACCACCGACTGTATGATTTTGTTTGCCTTTAAGGTGATCATTCAGCTATGATCAGTTTTCCTCCTGAACTTATCCACCAAGGCCTAAGGAAATTGTTTATAACCATGGGAGTTTAGAAGCCAGTCTCCTTGTTGAGCTCATTGGGATATCGAACACGATCCAGTGACTGGCACACTTGTTCATTTATAAATACGGTAATACGATTAGACGGAAGGATTGGAAGTGCAACCAAATAAAAAATACTATAATCCCCAAAAATTAAAGAAAAAAATTCTGCAATTTGGTGAAACTTAAAAGGAACTATGCTTACATGAGCGTCTCGGGATTTATATGTTGTGCAATGGGATGTCAAATGCATTTCGGTAGTTGGCCAGGTGCAAAAAAACTAACGTTATGAGTTATTGTACAGGTCTATACAGAAACAAAAAACGAGCGGAAGTACAGTCCCCCCCCCCCCCCCCCCATGTCTAAGATGTAAGAGTTAGCAACCTTCTGAGTTACGGTGGAACCTTACCTGTGCATCTTAAGGGCATATATATGTGTTTTGTTTTATTAGATGTGTTTTAGTAGCCATCGATCACACATTCATGAAAGCAGGCCTAATCATATAACGCTAGTTTAATGCTGTATGAAGTACAGTACTACTGGTGTTACGACCAGAGTATACACAGGGGAAATGCAACAGTGATACTCATTGGTTGTTGCGTTATATGAATAATACATGAAATTGCGCTCATCGGGTTATATAGGCACATTAAGGGAAATGAAACAGCGATCCTCATTGGTTGATTTTTATTTGCGCTATGGCCCAAAATAAACTGCTGATATATGGAATATGTGTGTGAAATAATGAACATCAGGCACATTATGAGTTAATTATCAGGTTAGCGTCGGTAGGAAGAGGTCAAAATAATGATGTAGGTCCAGTTAGAAGTCTTCACTTCGCATGAATTGAACACTTACCTAACTTCATAATCATAGCTATGACTCTAAATCTAATGAATTTGGCAGTTAAGCTGAATTTGTTACAGCGGATATAAAGACCTGACTTTGTTACAGTGGATACTTGGAATTTGGAACAGTGGAATTTGTGGGGGGTTTTTACAGTGGATATAAAGACCACAAATAAACATTTATATTAAAAACAAAAACACATATAACATATATGCCACATATATAAAAACATATAAACACATATGGCATAGTCGTGCCATTATGGCATGTCTGGGCATGCTGTGAAATGGCTGCTCGTGTGCAAAAGAAAAAATATGCACCCAGGCCACACAGAGTTTAACCAGTAAATATGCGGGTAAAGCGATTCCATAAAGAACTGCCAGCTCATCGTGTTTATGTTTATTTCTGATGATGCATATTCATCTGTACATCATAGTCATTGTCGTGAAAATGCGCATTCATTGTTCTATTCTTCTTGCATTAGTTCTACTTTCGACAATGTCACGATAAAAGTCATAACCTGGATGATTTTGGGGAAGTGGGACTTGTAGTATGCAGAACAATTGAGGAAAATAATACTTTAAAGAGACCTGATGCATATTTACTCTGAACAGTTAGTGTTTTTTTTTGTGTGTGGGTGATGTTCATGCTAATAAGCATCGACACAAGTCAACCTGGAGAAGAACACGTGATAAATATATGATGTGTGGAACATATGCTTATATTGCACTGATCGGTAGATTTCGTGTGGTTTGGCAATATCCATGCCATATTCACACTTGATAACATTTCATTGACACGGAAAGAAAGAAATTGGAAGGGTACTGATATGTAAGCTGACAATTATTGTATTCTTTTGTTTGTCAATGTAAACGTTACGATTTCAAACAGTTATTTTCGCATACTGAATTCCAATCACCTTGACAACGACTTTGTAAGAAATCACTCGTTGAAAATGTTAATTTTTCAACTTTGTGTTTGTGAACGTGGTGGAAAGGTGTAACGTTTCTGAAGGCGCTTATAAAGTTCAAACATTTCTGAAAAAAGTCCCCTCTCCATCTTCCTTTTTATATATTTAACCCAGAGAAAAACAATGTACTTTTCCGAATGAGCGTACTTTTACTCGAGGCTGCATTTCCAGACATCTAAGTGGTGATAATATAACCAAAAACATCTAAATTTTGTAATTGCATATTATGGGGAAAAAAATATAAAGCTGGGTACCTACATTCTGCAATCTTGGATGAATTGTGATGGTAGTAATGACGATCTTCGTGGAACTGTCTTTAGTAATGTGCTGGTTGTTCTGTTGGATATTTTTCTTTATCGGGAGCGGACGAGGGCGGTATTGGTTTTTTTTTTTTAAACGGGTCATTTACCCTGCTGTTTTGAGTAAAGTGAAAGGTGTTGAAGGGACCTGAGGTTTTTTTTTTTTTTATTTCCGGTGTTGTTCGTATTTGTGGATCAATCAAAGCTCTGTCTTGTACAGATTTGCGATTGATCGCAACGTGAAATGCGATTGGTAGGAATCGTAACTATGTGCATTAGAGATAGGGGATTGGAATTGCGATCGATTCAGATCAATCGTAACTCTGTAGAAGACGGAGCCCAGAAAAGCAATTAAAAGTCATAATTGAAGAGATCGTACCTTAATCAAGAACAGAACGTACATATTGAGGTGCTATTTATGTTAGTAATGAACATTCCCCCTCCCCTACTCGTGGTGTTGATGATATGGACAAAAAAAAACAGATTTTTTTTTAGTCTGTTTTTCAAAACATGTTTACTGTTTATCTCGCTGAGAAAAACGATAGGTATTAACATTTTTTCTGAAATACAGAGGAATACTTTTCAATCTAATTACTCGTTGAGGCACACATATGTATGGAAGCTCAGCAAAGGTCCGCCTGAGGGGAATGATTTAATTTTCTGTCGTTTCCTTGTTGTTATTGTTGTTTTGACGAGAATTGGGTCTATAAGAACAACAGACAGATAAAGTGTATATGCTTTTTATCATGCGATTTACCCAAATCAAAGGGTAGGTGCTTTGGGTCGGATAATAAACATCACTCGACTGCGCATAGACTGTCGATTTGGTTTAAGTTATTATCATACATTCGTGATTTTTAAAAAATTCAAAACAATAATATTCCTGATTAAGTGATCCATACGGTTGTATCGTTGATGCAAACAAAGAAGGCTGCACATGTTATTACGTGATTGGCGCCTTGAATCTGTTGTGAAGTTCTCTATATACCAAAATCTCACCGGGGATGAACTTACCGTATTTATTTTACGGTGAAAATATACGAATAAACATATTGACATGCACGCCTATACGCCAGACATGAATAAACATAAATCCAACGCGGCGGACCATTCTATTTGGCAGTGCCTGTATGTTATTTCTCGTGATAAAAACAAAATGTATCAAGCCCATGTCGCCAAACTGTAAACATTTCAGAGAGAAAAACAGTGGCTGTACGTTGTAAAGGCGACATCAGTATCATTGTTTCTCTGCTTTCCTCTCTAGGTAGCCATGGCAAATATAGCTGACTATGAAAAGATTGGTTTGGGTACTCTTTATAAAGCATTCAGTGGAGATGATTGTCACCTTTTAGGAGACGGTTGAAACGTAAAGATACATTTTGTAAATTCCCATTCCTGTTTATCCGCAACTGGTGAAAAATCTTTTCACTAATGGTTATTTCAGCTACGTATTTGCCACAAAAATTTTCATCGGTTTGCGCTTGATAAAGGTTTTTGAACAAAGAAAGTATTTTGATCCGTTTTATCGTGAATGTTGACATGGTCTGAACCCTTCTCCCACTTTCTTGATAACTGCAAGTAACTGCATCGGGCTTCAATGTACATTCTTTCCTATTTAAACATTCCTGACAGAGATACGGGTATTGTTACGTCACATATATACTCTCCGTATATGCCCATAGATAATCGTGTACACGTTTGACTTTCCATGTTATGTGAATCCTAATCATGAATGTGTTCGTTCGGTATGTGGGTTTTAACGATGGTTTGTGTTTGTGTGAATTACCCATTACTTGATAATACATAATGTAATATGATATGCTCAGGTAAATTTATAGTCAACATCAACACATGTTTTTCTATTTTTGCCGAGGAACGAGAAAAAACAAAATTAGATCGTTGTGTGCGAGAAAGGAAAAAATAGAGCACGAGAAATTCCTGTCTGCCGTCTAAATATATGTACTCACATTAGGTCCTTCCCGAGACTATATATAAACATTCGATGTAGTTATCCACAAAAACGTGCATTGTGAATGTTTAATTCTGTGGTGTGCCTATGAAATATTATGGAATATAAAATGTATTATACTGCCCTTGTAGAATGCAGATCATAACTATATTTGCATAGCAGTGTGTATTCAAATAGGACCTTGTGTAGCGAATGCCGTATGCCCATAATGCGGTAAAGTCGTTGTTGGACGTAATCAGTAAATGCTGGTACCTATAATTTATATTATAGTAGGGCAATGCCATCAAAATATACTATTTTATTATGTGCGCGTGTGTGCGTGTATGTGGATGGATTGTGTTTTTGTAGCACACGCGAATGGTGAAGGGAATACATCTTGACAAAGCTCGAAAAAAAAAGGCTACACAAACCGTTGATTTACATTTTTTTTCAGAAATATTGTGCTAATGTTGTAGTACAAATTTTCAAATTGTAATAAAAGAAAATTTTGCGATTTTTTTATTTCATGTGATGCATTGTCCTCAGTATATGATTGCCACAATGTCTATGTCTCTACAGCTCTGTATGATACATCCATTATCATTGGTCAAGTGAAACCGATCATCAAAAATGATTCAATGTTACCAATTGAAATGTATTCACGTCCTCAGGAGAACATTAATTTATACTTACGACTCTACCAGAAAGATAATCTATGTATTATCACCTTGTTACTGCTTTCCCAGGACAATTTTGGTTTTTATTTTAGTCAAACTTTATGGTATGTAGATAAATACAAGTAATTATATATTAGAGCTTCGAATGTGTTGTAATGAATTCACTACTAGTATTTTGTATATTGTTTTACAAATTCATTTCTTGTCTTGGATGCGATTAGATCTCGAATGTTTGGCTTATTTTTTTGTGATTCTATCCTCGTTTATGACGTTGGAAATCAATACGAACTACCCAGTATTGAAACTGTTAATGACACATAATTAAACAAATAGCGTGCAACTATGTTGTTTTATTAATGTATAATGTCAAAATTTTGTTGATGGATGTGATAAGATTCCGCAAGTAGCGGCTAGTTTGCGATTTTTCTGTCGTTATGGCACGTAGAACATCAATATGAATGTGCTTGAATCCTTAGTGTGCATTTTGTTTCATAATTTCCATTATTTTTATATGGATGTGATTATACATGTTATACACCAACTGTTCAAGTTACTTTTCTGTGATACTACTGTCGTTCTGGTACGTAGAAAATCAATACAAAGTTCAATGTGTTAGAGCTTTTGTGGTAAAATGAATTGAATAGTGTTTACTTTATAATTACTGTATAATGTCCATTAGTGTGATTTATGTGATGAGATGCCCAAATGTAAGGGTCATTTTTCTGTGATCCTTCTTTCGTTGAACGTGTGAGCTCACCTTGCTGTATAAGATAAAACTCTGCCAATTAAAAGTGCTTTCTCGATGTCGAAACCTTGACTGCGTGAAGAATTTACTTATTGAAAGGTGATCTCTTCTACAGAACATGGCGTAATTATTGCCTTTGTAAGGGCGGTGGTGAAGAAAAATGGGGATACAGTTAATTGCAGTTTATTTCAATCAGACAGCATACAGTGCAGTTGTAGTTAAACATTAAGAATGGAGGGGGGAGAGAGAGGGGGATAGAGGGGAAGAGGGGAAAGAGAGCGAGGAAGAGAGAGATAGAGACAAACAGACAGACAGACAGAGATGAGAGAAAGAGAGAGAGAGAGAGAGAGGTGGGGGAGAGAGACAGAGAAAAGAGAGAGACACAGGAGAAGGGAAAAAAGAGGAAGGGAGGGAAGGGGAGTGAGAACATGTGAGAGACGGTGAAAAACAGGCTTAATCATGAAGAAGAATGAAAGAGGATAGAAGCTGGTAGTACGGAAAGAAAACAAATGGGAGTTGAGGAAGATGCAGAAGAAGACGAAAGAGGGGAAACATGAGGATGACATACAAAAAAATAAGTGAACAATGAAAAATTACTGGGTGGGACGGAGTACATTGATATACGGCAGCTGTAAAAGGGAAATAACCGAAAAGCAAAACAGAAGGAAGTACATTAAAAAAAATGATTTTAAAAATGTGATGGGTTGTGTGAGCGCCTGCACGTCGCCAACTCTAAAGGCCATCCATGCGACACGATTCGATCAGTCGATCGACACTGTGACTGGCTAATCGTAGGACTCCGTCACAGAATTTGTGCAAGAGGATGACGTCACATTTCCCGTCGCAGGCCCTTACCACTGCAGAATCGTGGCAAAGTCGTTCCGTGTGCGGTGGCCTCAAGAGCCGTTGATAGTCGCTCCCCAAACATTGCCAAATGTCCCTGTCTTGCATTGTATATCGCAGATCTGCGAAATGAAGGACTGGAGGACAGATGTGAAACAAAGGTTAGCTAAAACAGCTTTAAAAAAAAGATAATCCAGAAAACGGGTTTCCAAGACCATGAAAAGAGAAATTGACACAACAGTCCACTGTCAATACATCAAGCCGAAGAGTCGTAACTCTTAGATACGGTTATTATCACGCCATATATCATGAGTTTGTTGAGCCTTGACTTTGCCTATTTAGTACAATTGATTCAAACTGTTTGTACGACACGGAATGACCGTGTGTGGCCATTCACATTAAAGAATGAAAATACCGGCATTTGCACAATACTAGACGATGATATGTTGTCAAGAGCCTTGAAAAGGTATGATAAATCATTTTTCCTCCAACGAGTAAGGCTTTGATTTGGTTAATTTAATTTAGCAGTAAAAAAAATCAAAATCATTATCGTGTTAACTTTTGCATTTCATGGTCGACAAGTCGCACGCAAGTTTTGTGCTTGCTATATTTGTTTTCTTTAAGTTTATTGATTTTCCCAGGAAAAAATTACTATGAGTGTACATCGTGTAATTGATGTTTGCAATAGAAGTAAAAATCGAGAATAGAAAAGATGAAAAAAACACTTGTATTACCCACAACAATGTATGGAAAGTAAGATATTTTACATCTCTCCGGAATGTACATATGTGTTATCGTGTACAGTAGGCGATGATGCATTGTGTGTGTGTGTGTGTGTGTGTGTGTGTGTGTGTGTGTGTGTGTGTGTGTGTGTGTGTGTGTGTGTGTGTGTGTTGTGTGTATGTGTGTGTGTTTGTGTGTGTATGTATTTGTAAGGATCATGCATCCTTTGTGTATGTTTATGACTTGTAACATACCCCCACCCCCACCCCCCCCACCCCCCCCCCCCCCCTTGCCATCCTAGAAAACTTGCAGCATCCTGGCAATAAGCGAATGATAGATGTGTTTTCATTCTCCTACCACTCCACAACCACCAATCTCTCTTTACAAGGCATCTAGTGACCACTCCCCATCCCCCATACTCTTCACTTTACCTCAACACAGCTTAGCCTTCCCTCAATCGCAAAACCATACGGTATAAATATATACCAGATCAACAGTGTGTAATGCCCAGCGCCAGTATCGGTATATCCCTTACCCGCAATAATACTATGTGAGTAGCTTTCGGTGGGCAGTGTGACTTTGCCATCAATCATGGTTTTATCCACCGCCCTTGTGTCCGCTTTCACGTCTGGCCGACAATCTGATACGAAAGAATGAGAGATACTGGCATTTCTGGTCCATGATCCGATGAAGGAATCAGCTTGGTATGAGCTCAGTCCAAGTTCCTTATCTGAACCCGTTATATGGAGATGGGCACATTTATGGGGGGTGAAAAACAACCATTTTAAAACTGTCCAGACATCCGCCCGTACGAGGCATGCTTATAATGTCATTTTCTGCTTTATTTTAGTCGCATATTTCTCGTTAAGTTGATAGCTTCACATTACTATGATATTTTGTAGACGGTCTGGTAACCGTACGATCTCAAGAAGGAAAATATTTCATTATGAAAATGCTGCTCTCTATAGAACGTAATTGAATCGAAATTCTTAATACCATTTATCTATCTCATCTGAGAACTAGATCTAATTAATTGTAGTTTTGCAATTACAAATATGATGGTCAAGCAAAGCCCAGACATATTTATATCGGTCTGATGAATATTATGCGACATGATACGAGAAGTATGATATTACTCGGCAACGGTAAACAATAGGAGAAATAAAGAAGAACAAAAGGTGATGGAGAAAATAATGAAGGAAGGAAGGGGTGCTTGTCCTCCCCTTCTCTCCACCGACCCCCTCCTCCTCCCCCTGTTCTGTCGTCTCTTATCGATATCGAAAGAAAACAATCAGAGTATAGTACTGTACATAGGTGTAATAACAACAACATGCGACAGATGGACTATTTTTATGCACACGATGATCTACATGTATTGTCAAAATCGAATTTATTTTTGCTTCCATAAAGTTGTTTGTTATCGTCAATATGGAACCCTGTTGCCTCAGACCACATTAGTTTCAGCCCATATCTCCTTTCCATATCTGAACAGCCACGAGCAATCAACAAGATGACAATTAAGTCATGGCATGGGAATTGAGAACTTGGGATCACGTTAATATTATTCGCTATCCATCAACAAACCGAGATTCCTAAAATTTCAATGACAAAACATAACAAAGCACTACACAATCGGAGTTTTTAAAAAAAAAGGCAATACTTGTTATTACTTTTGATCGTAAACATATTTGTCGGCATGTTTGCCACTGCATTTGAACTGCATTCACACTCTGACTAGACAAACTCTATTTGAACAGAAATTTGTATATTATTGTGCGTGTCGTCCATTAGAGTTTCAATGAGGCAGAGAGCGATCTCGAGAGAGCAATATTGCGTGTCAGTCGTAACGATATAATTGTCAGGGTGATGTCTTGGTAGTATATCGTGACTATACTAGTAGTTCCAATAACAAAACTATAATGGTGATGATGGTATTATATAGACCGGGTAACAGCGTTCTTGGTTCGCACGACTATCATTAAGTACGAAAATAGAAGTTTGCACTACCCCAAATGTATTTAAGCGTGAAATGGCTAAACCACAATTGCTATTTCAGTGTTATCAGTGTAGAAATAATAATTAATTTAGTATGTCGGTACTGCATTCGCCGGGGTATATCTTGCTGTAAAGAGATGGCACAAAATAACATTACTTACTTGATGTATTTTAGGAATAGGTATCCAAAATTGTTGAATTTGTATCACATATATTCGTTATGAGTGTACAACTGACACAAATCAGGATTGTACGCTCTAGATAGACAAACGCTGATTGGATGAATGTTTTACGGGTAGAGTTTAGTTTCATTTCATCATGAATAAAGATTTTGTATTGATAAATTATTACGATTAGGTTAAAAGGGGGTTCGAGTAAATAGGTCAAGACGTCAGCAGTGTAGTTGGACGAAGGCATCAGTACCAATATGGTTTTACGGTTTAACCTGTCTTCAAAGCTCACTGATTATAAGAACAACTTGTCTATAAAGACCAATGAGTTTGAATCCCTTTAGTTCAGTTTGCACGTTATTTCACTTGATAATAGAGGCCAGCTGCCCATATAGAGGTTTTTTTTTGTTGTCCTTGGTATGGTCTTGTAGAAATAGGTGACTGAATTGACACGTTTTAAAATTTAAATATTTCAACAGACAACGTAACAAAGAATTAGGTCTACATTATGAAATTCGATTTGTTGTTTTAGTTGTAATTCTTTGTACACCATTAAATGTAAATTAAAAGTTAAAATGTTAGATATATCGCGGTATACAATAAACAACATATCGAATATCATTTGAAAGAAATGGATAAACAGAAGAAACGGAAGAGGGCATTACTAAAAGCCAACTTTTTATAAAAAGAAGCATTGT
This sequence comes from Arbacia lixula, assembly GCA_963669155.1. Lineage (NCBI taxonomy): Eukaryota > Metazoa > Echinodermata > Echinoidea > Arbacioida > Arbaciidae > Arbacia > Arbacia lixula. Next base: position 11,759,403 of record OZ022581.1, on the reverse strand, counting down.
TATGAAATAGAGTGTACGATGTACATGAAAGAGTGATAAATATGAAATTTACTAGATTAATTACACTCCCTTGTTTTTCATGTAATAACGTTTTTTGGAAGAGGATGTTTGTACAGTGGGTTTATTTATTTGTATTTGCATACGATCATTAAAAAGTGTATTCTTCTAAATTTGCAGACAAACCGAAAATGTTGTCCAATATTGCATTATCCACAATAATATCATATTATAAGAGCTTATATCTGTGAGATATTAAACGTGAAAGTGATGTACAGTTCACCTAATTTACAGAGGAGTTTTAGGCATACACCCTGAAGTAAGGAAAACGTGCTCCATCCTGCAAATGAATGAAAAATAAGTCAGGAAAAAATCTTGGAACCAGACGGGATTTGAACCTGCAAGCTACTGCTTACCGGGCAGCGACTTAACCACGCAAGCCATGGGCGGAAATCCCGGGGGGACGGGGGGGACGCGTCCCCCCCCCCCCCAACCATTTCGAAGGGGGGGGGGACACAATATCAAATGTCCCCCCCCCCCCCACTATTTTCGGTCGTGTACCCCCACGAGACTGGGCGGATTAAATTTTTTTCGAAAAACGTCATAACCCCCCCCCCCCACCATTTCGAAGGGGGGGGGGGCACAATATCAAATGTCCCCCCCCCCACACTATTTTCGGTCGTGTACCCCCACGAGACTGGGCGGATTAAAATTTTTTCGAACCCCCCCCCCCCCCCCCCCCCCCCTACTGAGAGCATTTTCAGAGACTGGGAGGGATAAAAAAAAATGAAGGAAAAAAAACACCTCCCCCAAATCCCCCCACCCCCAGTAGTAAGGATAGCATATTCCATCCTGTAAATGAATGCGAAACAAGTCAGAAACAAAATTCTAGTTCACATAGTCTCGAAAAACTGGTTTATTTTCAGTTTGCCTCAGACTGAGGCTCAGCTTCTGTTTCAAATGAAAATGAGACTTGTCAATTATATCTACCAGAGTAATCGTATAACAAATCTGGCAATCGCTGCTCCTATGTATCTTCTATGTATAGTATTGATCGATTGAGTTGCTTGGATTATGGTGTTCAGTACGACTTTGTCAGTAAGGTGGTGTGTATATATACATGTATATATACTCGACTTTATTCAGAAGTGACCCGTAAAACGTCTACCTGAAATGTGTTGGTCAATACAATTTTATTCATTTAACGTTTTCATTTCATATGATTTTGATGGCAGTTCTTTAAAAAAAAATTGTATAGGTATAGCGGCATTCATTCTGTATGCGCCATTAAGGTATTTTTGTACATTTGTGAATGCACAAAAAATGTTATTAAGCAGTGATTAATCTGGTATAGAATGGATTAACCGTCTCAGTACTACACTAGTAAAAGCCTTTATGACTCATTGCACATTTTATGCAGCCATGGTGTTGAGAGGGTTGACACCTCTACACACGCATGTTTGACCTGCAAAGGGGATGCACACCCATAATTTTACGGGTGGGGTAACTCCCGGATCCAAACTGGAGCGCACATCAGAGAATAGGAACAAGTTACGATGACAGCCGTTACAAATGATTTGAATCTTGAATCTTGAATCAGTATTCTAACAAATATTCTATCGTTTGTTCTACATTAACCCCGCGGGTATTTTTTGGCAGATGACAAAAAACTTTCTCTGGAGAGTTTTATGATGTATTGCTTTCTTTCAATATTGTAAAGCTGAATATGAGGTAACTGCTCAATTGAAGATCTTTACTTAGAATAGTTCATGTAGGAACAGACGAGTATACCAGCACAAGTGAAGGGGTGTACGTATATATGTATGTGTGTGCATGTGTGTATGTGTCTATGTGTGTGTGTGTGTATGTCTGTATGTGTGTATGTGTGTGTATGTGTGTATGGGTGTTTGTGTATATGTGTGTGCGTGTGTGTGGGGGGGGGGGGCTACGGAACTATTGCTTTCCTCCACGGTGATACTAGAGAGAGCAGGAGCAATTAAAATGTTTTCATAATAGTACGCAATTTAATTTTCTTAACGTTACCATTATGAAAAAATCTCTATCAAAATGAAATTTGAGTCGAATGGGTAAGGATAATACCCTCGTAAATGTGTAACGAATTTAAAGCTATAGATAAAGAAAGTAAAATATTAAGTAAAATTTATACAATATCTAATAAAATGCAATGTTTCAAGCTTCAGTTCTGTCCAGGCTATTCATACACCTATGGAATCCATGTCAAAAGGACTACTCGTATTTACATGACAAATGAAGAAGCATTCATTCTAAAAATTAAAAAAAAAATGAGGACGCATTGTTGCAAGTAAAACTAACGAAAGATAAAAGAAGGACGCAAATACAAATACTTGTATATTTTCCTACCATGCTAAAATGCCTACTTGTGTTGCTAGAGCATCGTACAGCTTATCATGGCAAATAAATTGGCGTCTTTGAATAGTTAGGTTAGACAGTTAGGTGGCTACATAGAATACCATCATCAAGCGAAATACAACAAAATAAAGGAGAACGGTAAAAGCATAGAAATAGTTGAATTGTACGGTCTCTGAATAGGGTTGTGGTATTTATTTCAATTTAGGAGTTAGAGTTTAACATAACAGGAAATAAAATCAGCATTTAAATTGCGTAATAAAGCGGTTTAATATAAACTATAAATAAGGCTTATATAAGAAAGGAGCTACTCCTGTTGAATGCTTTGATTTTAATGCTTTTGAAAGAGGTACGTAATCGAGAGTTATACATATATAAGTGTTTACGTCGGGCCCTTTCAGCTTCAAGCCTTGAGTTCCCCACTGACTTACTACACATTGTCATGGCATTGATAATGAGAGGATTAAGGAGCAGGGTAAACACTCCAGTGAATGCCTTTCATAACGCCCCGTTGGTCCAGGAAAGGCTGATACTCTTCAGAGCTCGTCTAATCTCAATCAAAACGCCTTTTACTGTTCAGATTACGTCTGTCTCAACCCCAACGTGGTTTCTTTTGAAGACCTGGATGTAGTCTAGGCTAACGGAATGGTCCCTCAGCTAAGAAGAAGATTGATTGGAGTTAGATTGAGTGAGAGTTTGTGAGGATAAAATGCAAAAAGTAAAGAAAATTCGCTTATGACTATTTTCACAACAACTTATGTTTTCACATGAAAAGTGTGTAACAGTTATTGGAAGTTAAAGGGCATCATCCAATTTTGAATTTTATGTAAAATGTAATAAATTCCAAAAGGCATTGTTTCATTCGTGCTTTATTCTATATAATACTTGATATTTATATTAAAGAAGTATTCAAGGAATGATTTTCAAAGAGATTTGTACAAAGAATGGCACAAAGCTCAAAAGTGAAAGAGCTGTAATTGATTCACGAACCTTGTCAAAACGACCAGCAATATACTAATTTGTTTTTATCTTTTTATAGATTTGAAAAGTGAGACTGGTAATACTAAGAATAGCCTAGAATAGAGTTATGAGTGTGAACACGACTTTTCATGGGGGGTCGTGCAATCACCATGGCCAGCTCCACTTCATTCTCTGTGTATCTGTGAATCACATGTCCTGGTAAAAGGCCAATGATGTCAGGTGCTAGATTGAACCCCTACCCTTTAGATTAAAAGAGTGAAACGTTCCACTACACCAAACCAACAACACACACACAACGAATACCAAGACGTGGTGTTACCGAAAGGTGTTCTATTTTGTTATTTTCTATTTGTTAGAACACTCTCAACATTCTATGGAAATATTCAGAGAACATTCAACACACTTATTAAAAAATCGTTCATTTCACCAAATTTCCTGGTGTTATTTTACGTTTTTCTTTATTGCTTGATTTCATCCTGTTTTTAAATTGCATGTTTTGGCATGAGATACGCATGACTGAATCACGTGACGATTATACATGCTGTGTTAATGAGTACGATATGAAATGAATCCTTTATAAATGAATGACTGAATAGCTACAGTTTTACGACATTGTTTGTCAGGCTGATAAACTGTGGGGAAATGACGAATAATACTACCAGGTAAAATTGAACGTAGTAAATGTTAAATGCTGGCTTTCCCCTCTCTTCTATTTTTTGCTTTCTACTTAACGCATTGGGTCACAAAAGTATACTTTCATAATTGCTCGTGAGAGTCTCATATAACAAAAAAAGGAACCATAATACCATGGAAGCTTAGCTGTTTTTTATGAGTTATGTTATAAAAATCTTCAAAACTTACTTGTAATGCCCATGTTATTTTGGAGCTGTTGCTGCTCTTTTCTCAGACATTACATTGTTACAACTCAGTGCCCATGAGATTTATCAAATTCTTCGTATTATCACGGAGAAGTTAAAAACTCACAAATCCCTGGTATTACCGAGAAAACGGGGTCGTCTTTCAGACACTATTTTATTTAGACTAGCTTGATGAAAAGGACGCTTCCTATTATTCAGTCCACAATACCTATAATTCAGCTTCTGCTACGTGACAATGCCCATTGAATAGATGTTTAACTCGCTTTAAGGATGTCACTTATTCAGCTATTAAACTAGTGTGGATTATACTGTCTGAATTAGCCTAGGTACTAGGCTGTGAGGTGCATGGATACAACCCAGTCTGTTAACAACTATGTCTGGTAACACAGACTGCGCCCTAATAACGTCATAGCTCCACTGGCTTCTTCCCTCTTCCCCTCTCAGAGGACTTGGATGGGATTGGGGCATAGTCTGTCTTACTAGGTTGTGTCCATGCACCTCACAGCCTAGTACCTAGGCTACATGTATGTCTGAATAATGTTCACTATGTCCTTGAGGTCTGGGGTCAAAGAATGTGCCTTACCTAATAGTGTGTATCTTGTTTATGTATGGCCAACACTCAGGAATTGTATTACATAATTAGGAGGGGTCAGAAATGCCAAATATCAGAAATGTATCAACCAACTGATTGCTTTACTTTTTTTATTCAACATTTCATCATATAACCTACAAGTTTTAATTTTAAAATTGTAAGTGATGAAACTTTCAGGGAATACATTTCGCTTTTAACCCTACCAATCCTACCCTTTCCACACACACACACACACACACACACACACACACACACACACACAAACATACACACACACACATTCGCATTCAAAAGTTTAACATTAGTTTTTATGAATGTGGGAGATTATATGAGGAAGGGGACATTTAGCAAACATTTGGGAGATAAACATGATTAAGGGGAAAAGTGGACACTTATACACACAAAATACACTAACGCACATACACATTCACACATACGCACACACGCACACATACGTGCAAACCCCTTTTTCTGCATTTATATAGTCTAAAATAAATCAATCACCGATGAAACTTGTAGTTTTTGTTGGAAGATAAATTAATGGAATCTAATCGTATATCACACTTGAATACTTAATACATTTCTCCGCAACGGAATATTTGAATGTTTTGTATCTTCATATCTTCTTCTTCTTCCACAAACTTTAATAATTTTCATTTCCCTGAGTCAAGTCAGGGTGAACTAAGGACGAGGCTTTTGCATCAGACTTAACGCTTTATGATAGAATAGATGAGGCAGAGGGAGAAAAGAAGAAAGCAGTAGGAAATATCAGAGAAAGATTGGCGATTGGAATAGTTAGCTAGCCACGCTAAAATGATAATGAAAATGATAAATTCCACTATCAATTGATATTCGAGGGTAGACCTACGCCTATAACAATTATAACCGTATATAATTTCATGTATGTGGCATGTTTAAATAAGTACGAAATATACGCAATATATTACTATACAATATACTATTATAGGAAATTATTAAGAGTTCCATACAGCCAGATTTTATGTCAGTCATGATTTCGACTACAGTATACCCGATTATGCTCTAAATTACGATTTCCTTAATAATAATAATGATATTCAATTCTTAGAGACGCATAGTACCATTCAAATAGTCTCTATGCGTGTGAAAGCAAAAATTGATTATGTGAGAATTTGAAAATAACTAATAATTATCAAACAGATGCGTCTTTAGTCTTGATTTGAATTGATCGAAGTCTGTCAATGATCTAATGCCTTTGGGGAGGTTATTCCATAATTTGGGTGCCATATTTGCAAAAGCTCTATCACCGAATGTCTTAGATTTTACACGAATTTCAGAAAGAAGATTTTTTTGATTGAGAACGAAGATTACGAGTAGGCTGGTATGGTTTGATGAGTTCAGTAAGATAGACAGGAGCATTTCGACATAAGCATTTGAATACAAGAGTGAGGATTTTAAACTGAACACGAGCCCTTATCGGGAGCCAGTGGAGACTACGTAGGATCGAAGTTATGTGTTCAAATTTCCTTTTTGGCGTTACAAGCCTTGCCGCTGAATTCTGTACACGTTGGAGTTTATTTAGTTGAGTCTCAGAGATTCCCAGAAACAGACCATTATTGAAATCTAAGTAACTAAATATAAATGCATGAACAAGCCTCTGTGTGGTCGTTTTATCAAAAAAATGTCTTATCTTCCCAATCCTATGTAGTCCCATGGCAGCCGATTTACAAATACTATCAATGTGAGTGTTCATCCGCAGATCATCCTGGACAATAACTCCCAGGTCACGTGCTTTTGAAACTGACAAAACGGGAATATCAGAAACTGTTATTGACAGCGATGGTTGTAATTTATCACGAGGTTTTACATGCACAACTTCAGTTTTTCCTAGATTTTCCTTAAGTTTTTCCTCAAGTTTTTCCTTAAGACTGAAGACCAAAAGGAAAAGGGATGTTCATGGATATATCATGGTAGGATCATTTCTATAACTCGTACTTATTTATCATAAACAAATGGCATTTATTGACAGCTTGATACATGGATTCAAAATATCGCTATAAAGTAGAGAAATGTCGCGGGATATTGCGACGTGTTATAAACCACTTAGAGTATGTGTCAGACGTGATTGTCTGGCTAAGTAAATATGACAGTCCGTCAATCCATTGAGAAAAGGAGATCATCGAGAGACAAATTGATTAATCAATGAGTCCATTGTACCGCGCAAGGTGATCCCCGTCTTGTGAAAGGGACTTGTCCACGGACGGTCTATTAGTCGACCCGTGACACTCGACCTTCACGCGTTGCGCAGACCCCCTAGTGTACACGACTCACGCAGACTGCCGGGTACACACTGGTGGATGAAGCGACGACCCGACATGTGTAATACTCGATGTGTCGCAGTTGGTGAGAAGGATTTGTGTGCATGAGTTTGGGCTGCACAGGAGACAGGAGAACTACAGCACAATTAAACATCAACCTTAAACCCTCAAACTTTACTCGTGCTTGTAGGCGAATTGGGAATCAAGCTAAACAGGAGGCGATACAAATGTGTCTAGCAAGATGGAGAGAGATAGAGAAAGACGGAAAGGGGGGGTGCAGGCATACTGCGAATGAAGAAGATAACAAGGAAGCGGAGCTCCCTGTTGACAAAGTAATATATTTTCTCCACCCTTATCAGACACCCTTGCCGCGTATCGATCGGTTCAATCTTAATTGGTCACGGCGGATCCTCGTCAAGTTCTATCGACCTACTATCCAGCTACCCATCTCCCGTTTTAATTTGACGCATTACTACGGGGTCAGGGATATGACCGAGTCCAATATCAATTCAGTAGGGAAACATTTATCTTAAACCCTATATTGGGAAAGTATATGTATGGGGTGATAATGAATTGCATCTCTCATTAGCTCTTATTCTTGATATCTGGCTACATCATCATGTTTTCCTTTGTTCCACCAAGGCCCTGGCAGTAGTTCTTGTACAATGCTGTATTTTCCCGGCTGCCCCGCTCAAGGGAGCGACCTCAGACTTGTTTTTTTTATATTCATTTGGGAGCGACTTCAGATGACTTTACAAACTCGTTATTTCATTCAAGGACGATGGGACCGGTATAGGAATTGGATCACGATAACGAGTCGAGTCGTTTGGTGTGACCTGGGCGAATGCCTGGGCGGAGGGTCAAGTCAGTCAATGAGATTTAATCCAATAGAGAACAATGTGTGTTGTCTTGTCCACCAATCGATACCCACTCGTTCAGAAGGCATGCCGAAAAATTGAGACGGGACGTGTGGAGACCGTATGGCACGACGGGAGTGGGACAGAGAGATGGGGAAGGGGGGGGGGGTCGGGGTTGAGGTGGGAAGAATAATACATCGACGAAACATCCACCAAGTGAAATCGTGTTCTTTTTTTCTAATCAATGCCTTCACGGGTCTTAACTTGCAAAAAGCTTATAAGCTTATAAAAACTTATAATATATGACAGCATTAAGCAAATAACAGGTATATACCCAAGAACACCTCAACTTATATCTGACAGTTTGTGATGAAAGCTGTTTCATCAGGATCGACATTTCGCGTCTTGGGTAATAATATCATGATTTGTGTTTACGGGCATTGGGCGGCGATAATTGCGAGCAAAACAATTTTCTGAAAGCATTTCTCAGAATATTCGACATGCTCGAGGTATTTGAAAGAAGATCATCCGTATCAGTGCCTTTTGAAATACGGTAAGATTGGTATCGCAATATATAGAGCTTCGTCGAAGGGTTGATGAAAGGTGGGGGCCGGTGGAATTAATCTTTAGACCCTCCTTGAGCTTACATTCAAAAGAACTTCGATCAAATAATTATATTGGGAGCCGGGCGGCATGAACCGTGCAGGGTGGGGGAGGGGGCATGAGGGGAGTGGTGCCAAGCTGACAAGAACATGTCACAAGCAGTCAACAACATCAGATAAACAAACACTCGTTAGTGGAGGTGGTATAGTGATCGTGAACTGTGATTGGCTGTCTTGGGTGAATATTAAAACCATACCATTATAGCACTTGTGTCCTTTCAGTAAGATACATAATCCACATTGCTGCTCTCTATGGATGTCTTCCTTGTAGGAGGTGAGACATTAGGTGAATAATCTTGACCCCTGCACCGATATCGTGCACAGGCAAGGAATATTCACAGTGGATTGGAGATGGTGCGCATTTGAATGCGTGATACATTCCTGTATCCTATGTCTAGGGCCCTGTTGCATAAAACCTACCATTGATGGTAACTGTGCTATCAATGGCAACTTCCATGGCCACACCGTCCGACAGCCAATCAAATTCAAAGTTTCCATAGAAGTTGCCATTGATAGCAAAGTTACCATCAATGGTAGGTTTTATGCAACAGGGCCCTAGACATAGGATACAGGAATGTATCACGCATTCAAATGCGCACCATCTCCAATCCACTGTGAGTATTCCTTGCCTGTGCACGATATCGGTGCAGGGGTAAAAGATTATTCACCTAATGTCTCACCTCCTACAATAAAGACATCCACAGAGAACAGCAATGTGGATTATGTATCTTGCTGAAAGGACACAAGTGCTATAATGGTATGGTTTTAATATTCACCCAAGACAGCCAATCACAGTTAATGATGGCAGAGTTACCATAAATGGTAAGTTTTATGCAACAGGGTCCAGGGGCATCATGGGATCAACTCTAATGCGATGAGGACAGATCTCTACACCTTAATAAGAGAAACAAAAGGGAGCATGCCATCCGCCGGCTCCCACATGTCCACTCTGCATGACAAGCAGTGCCGTCTTAAGCGATTAATGTTGATTCAAGAATGATTTCGGATGTGCAGCGAGACAAATCGGGCAGAGAAAAGAGGAGAGGGAAGGAAGTCGGCTTAAAGTAGGAATTCTGGACCATTGGTCAGTGTTGGCCGGGAAGGTCATGGGTGCGAACACCGACGTGGATGTGGTCAGTAAAGAAAGATAGGCGTAGAGGATGAGGGCATGGAGGGGGGGTGAATGACGATGAATAGTCAATTTATTCAAAACGTCAAGTCTCATCTACACAGTCCTTTTTAGGACTCACTCAGAAAGAATAAACACAGTCCTTTTTAGGACTACCCCTCCCCCCTATCAGTCCTTCATAGGACAGATACTTACAGTCATTTAAAGGACTACCGCTACTTCCAGAAAGAATCGAATCCCTCCCTTTCTTACATGGTAGGCCTATACCATAAATTTCTAGTATCAAACATGTCAAATAAATGATATCATTAATAACATTAATACGGATGAGGATGTGGATGTTCATGTTGATGAGTATGAAAATTAATTATAGTATTGATAATTATAATGACGATGAAAATTATTCATTTCATTTAATATGAATCAGTGAATGCGGGTCTGAGTATGTATAAGGGGAACAAATTCCTGCTTTCTATTCAGATACATACACATCTACTTCATGACAATAACCGCATGAGCAGGAAATGTATGTCTGCGTGAATTTAAAATCGCTTCAAAGTGAAAACCAACCCTGCGGTAGTTGTTAGAGTCATAGGGTCAAGTACATTACAGACATTATAAGAGGCAAACCTAAGGTTTAGAAATGTGTTCAGGATTCATCATCCTTTCATATGCATACATCAAAATAAGGAAGGAAACCAGCCTGGATTTCTAGCTAGACACACAATCCTAGATTATATAGACGCTTAGGGCATCGGCGAAAAGTAATGATATATATTCAAATTCAGATTATATACATACACGCTTAAATCTTTCTCTGCCAGGCCGAAAGTTGCTCAATGGGTATTGTGTGTAAAGCTGGTACAATAAACGATTCAGTGGCGCACAAAGAGTTGAATATATCATTTGTATGTGAAAACTACAAGAACTTGATTTAAGTTTGTGCTGTTTTTTAAAGCTATGTGTTGTGTGAAAGATATTGTACATGCTATACCGATTACTTTCTTGATTCCTCACAATATTGTAATAAACTAGGAGATGACCATACTGTCTTTGACAGAGCGGAGAAATTCTGTACGGTAACAATAAAGCAAAAAAGAACACACATCAAATAATGGAGGCCATTTGTCAATAGAGTGAGACCATAAAAAAGTAAACAAAAAAAAAGAGGAGGACATTTTGCGCAAGACGGTCAGACGGTCCTGGCTCAACAAAACGTTTCTTAGAATAACGACAATTAGATGATATGTATATGTGTTAGTGTGAGGGCATTTATAGATACATGAAGCACACTTTGGTTAGCACCAGATGGCTGTAATCTACGTCACGGTCAACCAGCCAATGGGGTGTAGAAGAAAGATACTTTAAAAGAAAACAAAATAATAAAGATATACAACTATATGTATACAGTTCGTAGCACTTACAGAATATACTTTTGAGCTTGTTTTCTTGATTTATACTTAAAATGTGCAATATAAATGATGAAAATTAAAGAATTCAATTTCAATTCAATGTGGTATTTTTTTGTCAATTAGTGTCTACATAATCAAATCGTGTCTTTACTGTCTTCAACATTGTTGGAAGAAAGTCCCTACTTAAACAGTGATAATTCATGTGCATTGGCTGGTTATTCGTTGGTAATCTTGACTGGGAAAGGTTACCGAATTTTTTTAAAGATACTTATGTTGTCGCTTATAACTCCTTTAACCCAACACTTGTTCAAATCTCACTGCAATCATTTATGATTAAAGAAAATGCTGTATCATATTGGTAACGTGCGTTGAGGTCATATACCATATGATAATTATTCATAACTGGATTGCTTCAAAACAATCATATCAAACATGTTATTGAACTGTGTTGTTGAACTTGTTGTTTATGCTGTATGCGCTGTTGGTGTTGTTTGTGAGAAATGAATCACAGTTTTTAAAAAGTTGGCTCATATCATTCGTAGCCTCAATTCACACAAACCAACAACAGTGATACATTATAGTTGTAGTATATGATTATTGTTTAAAAACACAAAACACAATCTATTATGCCAGAAAAGACAGATACTGCTCATTTTCCCAAGACTGGTCTATTCTACTAATGAGGTAAAATGAGCAGCGTCGTCAGTATTTAACCAGCTATTGTATGCAAGAATTCAAATAAAATTTATATTTGCATGCATATGTGATACAGTTGTTTACTCACTTATTCAATACAAAACACATATTTATCCAAAAGGAAGGTGACGTCAAATAGATGTTTGTTGACTCCTCATACGCCAAATAAGAATATATTTATGAACTGACTCAGTGTGACGGTGGGGGTTTTGTATTAGGTATCATACATAGCTGTACATAGTCTGGGACAGAAAGGGCTATCATAGGCTCAGTGATTCAGCACGTAGTACTCTTTATTCCCAAACCGCAAAATACTTTGAGCGTCCCTAGACCGTGTCTCGTTATTATTTTGTTGAGAGGCGCTGACTTTGACTTCTCCGGGGACGCCATGGTTTCACAGGGGTTTAAATAGAAAGAGGACAGAATGATTGCCCACGCCTCCTGGTCATCCTATTGTCCAGGAAGTTATTAACTTTGGTTATAGTTGAGACAGGACAATCACGGATGTGTGGGTTTCATAAAGGAGGATTCACGGAAGAGCTACGCCGGTGGAAGGAGGATCGACGACGGTAAACCGGCTTCCCTTTAATACTCTTTCAGAAACCGAAATGCCTCTACAACAGCCCCAATCCCCTTACCTTTGAATCAGGCTGTTTGGATGATGAAAGGGGGTAGAGTGAACAATAAGAAAGAGAGGTACAGTGAAGCGCCGAGGTTACACGCTAACCCAAGGGCTTTGTGTATCCTCAATCAACTGGAGATACCCTCAGAAAAAAATGATTGAAAGAGGCATTGATCAGAGCGAGAGAGAGACAGACAGAGAGAGACAGAGAGAGAGAGAGAGAGATCAAATCGGGACAAACTGTCTATTTGCCCTCGGATCGCGCCCGTACGTTTTGCGGGCACAGTCCTCCGCACGCAACAGATAGCATCGTCGCCAAAAAAACGTCCCCGCCCATTTTTTCATCCACAGACTTAAGTACGCAGAGTGTATGCGATGTGTGTGTGTGTGTGTGCGCCACGCATCATAACAATATTTAATACCAGCCGGAGTGGAACGATCCAATACGGCTTCTCGAGCCCGCTTGTGGTGGCGACTCTGGTACAGTGACTTAGCTCAAGTAGTAGTGTTACAGCGGTTTGGGCACGACTCGCTTCGTGCTTCGCTTAAAAAGAGGAAAAAGCGGGGCGACCCATCCCTGTATCGTAGTTAGTACTAGCGCATTTATCGTCGCGTTTGGATTGGTGGTTCGGCGCTGTAATCCAATCTGATTCTCCCACACTCACGCAAGATCAGCTTTTGATTTGTGGGGTTATAGAGACGATGCACCTCCAGCGGTAGTAGATAGTTCGGTCTGCTGGCCACACGAGCCGGAAGGTGTAGGGCCTCTCTCAATTTCTTCGGTGCTGGGTTTTTTAATTTTTAATTTCTCCTCAAATACACCAATTTCTTTTAGAAGCCATCATTATTTGGGGTGATTTTGGTGTGGTGTAGTGACGGCTCGGGTGACGTGAACTCTCTTATCTAAATGCGGGGTACAGACTTTGCCAACTAAAACTCTTAATAGATTTCAACCACGGAACGGGACAAGGAAGCAATTTTGTTTAAGGGAGCGCCGGGAATTCTCCTCTTCCTATATTTCTGATCTTCGGTTGTTTGTTTGTTTTTTCGGTGGGTTTTTTTTTCTCTCGTGATCAGAGGAGAAGTTTGTTGGCGGATATGGCGTTTAACTATCTGGTGATTGTATTCTGCACGACTGCGGGGAGGCGAGGAGCGTTACTGGGTACCGACGAAGAGGACTTGGTTCTCTTAGTTTGGGTGGTGGTGGATGTGGAAACCAACAAGGTATGGCCACCCATTTTCCTCTTCTGCTTTGCTTTCTGTCACCTCATCGCAACTCACCCCCCCCCCCCCCTTCTCTCTCCCTCTCTCTCTCTCTCTCTCTCTCTGCTTCATCCCACTATTCGCTTGCGTTCGCTTTTATCCGTGTTTTCAACAAACCCACTCCATTCATCGCCATATACTAATCCTATCCCTTCATATGTGGCGTGTTTACTGTAACACTTCTTCTCTTTTCTCGTGTTGTGCTGTGCTCTCTCACACCATCCATCCACTTATAACTTTACCGTGTGTCTTGTTTCTAAACACGTATCATGCCATTTTCCATCACTCCGCTACAGCAATCTTTGCGCTGATTCCACAGCACTCATTTTTTACGTCAACAGTTGGTTAACAGTTGGTTTAACATCGAGCATATGCCTATATCCATCCCCATACATTCCTGTACAAGTATACGTAGCGTACGTTATAATCCAAAACTGTATCGCAACTACTCTCGCAACACGAGCATACTGTGTAACGCGTACAATACGTGACCATTCTACATAGCACGTCACTTATCGACCAAAGTTGGGGAACAAACGAGTATGTTAAGCCTATTGTCTGATTAATCTGAGCATTGATTAGTGTGTTTTTCTACCTGGTCTATCCTTTCAACATGGTCTTAGGCAATCCATGGCGTGGTTCTATAACTAATAACCTGCTCTTTAGATTTATGTATGATTTGAGTGGTACAGACACTATATCTGATTTTATACCACTAATATGCTGTGCACAATTCTGTATCCACATATACACTTTATATAAATGCACAAATCGATGAGCAGTGTGACATTGTTTCATACAACATGAACACGTTAACGAGTATAATTCGTTGATCAAAGTTTAACAAAAAAAAACTGTTCTAGAGAAAATGTTATGTATTTACAGTTACATAGACTTTTCGTAGATCCGTTTGATGTCACATTGACTCTCAGGGAGATCATTTTAAAATATGGGTGTCTTAAAATACGTGGTATTAGCGGAAGAAGCGTATGGCCTCAACTAGTCTGGCGAAATTAACATTGATATCATTCACTTTCTACACATCCAGGTGGTGAGATTCAACCAATACTACATCCGACCTGATAACTCTGAGCTATCGGAAGAGCTCTGCACAACACTGAACATCCGACCAGAAATCATCTCAGGAGCAGCTAACCTCACCACTGTCATTGCAGAGGTAAGTTTACCCTTTAAACCCCACCACTGTCACTTATATCGTGAGCTGGATGTTGGATTGTTGTTTGTAGTCATGTGCCTCTTTCACACCCACATAGACGCTCTGTGGAAGGAGATGGTCCTTCGATGAGACTTAAAGTATACTTTCGCTAGATGCAATAGAATAGAGAAACGCAGCTAATTGCATTGATGCCAATATTCTCCGGATTACTTTTCTAAAGCATGTGGGATCATGCGACATACCATTCTAACATACAAGTTTATCTCTCTTTCTGGACGTGCTGGAGGACTTGGAGCAAATTGAATAAAGGGGAGGGTCGATTGAGCTTGAGGGAGCGGGGTCTCGTAAAAAGGGTAAATCAAAAATAGAGTTATGATGTATGTAGAGGGAGTATCGTTGAACACATCCTACTGCTGTAACATGATGTATGGTATGCATCTGCCGCTGCCAAGTAATAAATGAAATGCACGTTAAACGTGAAGCTTGCTAGAACTCAACACGCCCATCCATTCAATATGACATGTGCCTAATTAATTTGGATGTCCGTGTCTACCAGCAATATATGTGGACTCATATTTGGTACATACGAGGAACACTCTCTAGCACATACCGAGTTGGTCATATCTGAGATACAAAACAGGAATGGATGGTCTATTTAACTCGTCAAGGAGCTGTTCATGTGTCCCCGGGGGCAACATATGCCCAGGTAACACAGCACGTGAACGCTGTCTCCTCACTGATCTTGCACTTATCATAGTACATCAAGTTGAAAGGAATCGAGGTGTTAAATCTCAACTTCGATTACAGTCTTACGATCTCCATGTAACGCTGTGTTGCGTTGAACACTTTATTAACCTAGACTCAGTCCATAGATATAGAACAAAGACGTTGGTCGTGTTAAACGGGGACAAAGCTTAATGTGGAGTTAATTGGTCAGCCGGACCTCGGTGAGCTTAAACACGTGTTACTGGTCCAAAGTACTCACATTCTAACACACTCCGATAATACACTCTATTATTCAGGGGTTGGGGGAATCTAATACAAACTGTCAATACAGATAAACATCGCTATCTGTTGATTATTATGTACACTAGTCCCAAGATAAAACGTTACATGCCCACTGTGTAACGAGTATATGGGCAGTTTAAACGCTTCGCACGATTGAGATAATTAGCGAGACAAAACATCGAGGGGATGTGGTGAAAATTTAATATGTGATTTATAGGAATACACGAATTCTAAACACCACAGCTGTTACACGCCCACTGCATACAAAAATGGCGTCACCTTTTCAAAGCTCCGTTCGTACACGCACACACACATTATACCAGCAACACATTCCGACCTCTCAGCAAGATCTTGTAGATACATGGACGTGGCAAGGTTCATTTAGGGGGTAGATTAAGCTGCTAATCCTAAAGCCGTACCCTCTTCTATTCATTGTATGAAGTGAATAAGAGCCCCGAGATTCAGGGGAAAGAATCCTTGCCCCCTCCCCCCAAAAAATACAAAAGCTACCTAAGCCATAGAGCGCATTGTACATTACTCATGCTGGAGTCAATATAATACTAAGCCGAAAAGCCGTTCAGATTTTTTCAAAGTTCCCCATAGTAAAAGGTTAATACTGGTCAACGCTTACTTATATCGATTCTAACACTTTGTACAAAATTCGTGGAAATTGTTCATCTCTCTCGTTATCATCGATACGAAGTAGTTTTGTTTATCTTGACTTAATTTTCAATTAGCGAACATTTGAAGTGATCTTATGTTTGAATCGGTATGACGATATAATGCATATCACGTTCGTCTCTTTAGAATGCTAATGTGCCAAGAAAGGAAACTCTAAATTAAGAACGCTGGGAAAATTGTTATTAAATAACAATAACACCATTGTCACATTATGGATTATATCACGGTTATGCATATTAAGAGCCGGAGTATCGGCTATCATGGACTCAATGGGGACGGAGGTGATATATTGGGATAAACGTGAGGGGTGGCTAGAGGAAGAAAAATGGTATTTAAGCATTGTTGGTCTGAAGACGTGGTCGAGAGAATGCCGTACAAATGCAGTGTTTGCCAGTCTGTATTCTGACCATTACAGATCCAATTGTTGCGTAAAAATAAAGTCCGGTCACCGCGCATTACACATTGTATAACGTTGACTCAGTAAGGAAAAACCACAGACTTCTCCTTTTTTTCCTCATGCATTTCGAGTCGTTTTTGTAAACAGTGATCAAGAAGGTATTAAGGTAGGTAATTTTGATCATATACGCATAGTCAATATTGGCGAGACGTTGTTATGCGGAGCGCAAACACAATTGTTCATATCCTGTGCCATATTCTAAAGTATTAAAGGTCCCCTGACATCAAAATATATGTTCACTTTTGTTGGTGTATAATGGTATGTATATTACAAAATCACTTACTGTGTAATGAAAATATATTTCAGATATTTTAAAATAATTTTTCTACATTTTTCCTCAGTACTGCTAAGCCCCGCCTCCAAAAATTTCCTCCAGCTCAAGATTCCCACGGTGACATCATCAAAGGTAGAAATTAGCAGTACAATAGACACAATTTATGCACATACATAGCTGTTGCAATGAATACCTCCACCTGCTCACAAGCATGACGTGAGCATCACATGTCTTTACATAATACCATCTAAAAACCTTTCATAAGGGAATAATTGGTTTCTATGTCACAAATTTGCAAACTGTGCCAAGGAAGAAGCAAGAAGTTTGCATTATATATCAAACATGTGATGCTATTATAAGCAATTGCAGTTATTCATTGCAATGAATAGCTATGTGCATAACTTTTTCTATTGTTCAGTTTATTTCTACATTTGATGATGTCACCGTGGGAATCTTGAGCTGGAGGAAATTTTTGGAGGCGGGGCTTAGCAGTACTGAGGAAAAATGTAGAAAAATTATTTAAAAATATATGAAATATATTTTCATTCCACACTAAGTGATTTTGTAATTTACATACTATTATACACCAGCGGAAGTCGACATATATTTTAATGTCAGTGGACCTTTAAAGGCATATTATATTACAAAATGCATTAATATAAGCCAACAAAAGACACCTTTCTACAATGATATAAGAACGGGTATACGAAATAAAAAGTTAGTTGAACTATCAATATGAATTGTTGTTATTTGAAGAGGTCTTTTTATATCCGTCATAACTTACACAATATAAGCATGTTTGTTAAATATACATTTTGTTAAGATTATTGCGTACTTGACCGACTAAAGTAGAGGTAATTTTTGCATCGTTGTGATAGCATGCCTATTACCATGATTGAGAACATCATAGTACAATAATAGTTCCTGAACCGTGAAGTATACAACAGTGAATACAAGAATCGTATAATTGAACAGGTTAGGAAAAACTCCCTGATTATTACGATAATCCCATTTGATCCAATCTCTCGCATTGTGAGTTGTGCCCTGGTATATTCATGACGAGTATATCATATTCACTGGTATTGATTGTCATCGGATTGAAAGATGAGTTAGACAATGGTCATGATGGTCACCACTGACCCAGATCTATGCCTACACATTCTTCAAATCGTATGCTTAATGAGCCACACCGCCTTAAACCTCTCAGTACCAGGCAAATGGTAGTCCCATGACAATTACCACACAGTTTATCACCTTGGGACTGTGAGGATTAAGCTCTTAGTTTGTAGAATTGTATCGGCGCTGCTCTTTGCAGTGGACTTGTTCCACAGCTCCGTTTACGCAAAGTTTACACAAACCGGAACGAAGAGGTCTAACATTAACAATGCATTAAGAGTGCTTTTAGAGAGAAAAACATTAGTTACAAGTGCATATTAATCTACGAAAGGTATATATCATCAACTTAATGTAACTTTCCCTTCTATAATGTGTCCTGCTATCTATGACACTGTACACAAAACCTCTTCCTTATTTGCTTCCACTCGAACCCAATCCACAACAAAATCCAATGAACGCCATTGTCCGGTCAGTTTGCTACTAGTGTTTCCTCGAGCTCTCAGTCCCACTCGTTGCCTTTTGTTGTCTGGAGGGGGAGAGCAAATATAAATTTGCTAACGACTATTTATACAATCGGGTGAACATACAGAGAGAGTGTGACAGCATGTGGAGCGGTGTACGGTGTAAATCACAGAGAAGGAGTCACTGGAAAGGATTGTGTGTTTGTTTGTGGTTGGACGGATTGAACGTGTCCTCCTGTATGCTTACACCCCACCCCCATCCCTTCCCATTCATTCACTAAAGATATTCAATATTTCATGAACTAATCATGGCAGTGTGCATACGATTAAATCCTTGTAATGATCTAACACTTTGATTTATATAGGCCTCTATAAGGCACTTTAGTCGAGTCAGCATTTCCGTGGTTGCCTTGTGTAGATTTTAAAACATTGCCTTGACACATTTAGGCTTTTACTCCAATTAAACGTAAGGTTTTGCAACTCGCGTATGAACATGATGAAGGTAACGTTAACGACGAGTCCATAATACTTCCTTGAAGGGTGTATGATATCCATCGTATGCAAATAATCTGGGGAATTCACTGTAAATGCGATTTACCAGGCACATGTGATTCCAACAAAGGGGGGGGGGGAGGTACACTCTTATTATCACGAACCGAAAGGTATTAATTAGTCATATTAAAAACATACGCTATGCTACAAAAGAAAGTAAAACGACCGCCTGGTTGGGACGAACGGCCCTTCGTTTAAAGTCGCCCATACCAGCTTTTATCTAGATGATAACGACATCAAAAGGGTTTCTTTCACTAAATAACCGGGCATAGTTTCATATGGTTTTTGGACCTGTTTATCAAATTTAAAAAAAAAACAGCGTTAGTCTTGCCCGTTCCCTAAAAGAACTGGTATGTCCGGAAACTCGTTAACGCTGTGCAACCCGGTGCTTTTGAAACTCTCGTGAAAAAAGAGGGGTGAGGCATTAAAATATTTTAATCATCCCAAGTCCCTATACACGTATCACTTATTAAGCCCCTCCTGTATATATATGATCTATAACCGCAACAAAGGATGTAGGAACCGCATTGTAGAAACTAATATATCAACAGGGTATCTCATTTTTGTTTGACATCATATCACATCTCCATTCACAAACTCGCCTGCGTCATATCAAGATTATTGTTGACTTTTCTCTCACCGTGTTTTTTTCCCCCAACCGTCTCGCGAATTTCTGTCCCTCTTTTTGTAGGCTAAGCGATCGACCCTCGAGCCATTATTATTTAGATGCGATATTATTTTGATAAGTCTCGGCCATACACGTGTTCTCCTGGATATTCCCCGTTTCTCTTTCTTTCACCGTCTCACTCTCAGTCTCAGTCTCTCCTTCTGCAAACGTGTGTTGATTGTATGACAGGCTAAAACAAACAGAGAGGAGCTCGACATTATGAGCTACCGTATATACAACTCGCTTTAAGAACCGATACAGACAGAAACCTGTTGGAAGCGAGATCGTCTGTTGAATACTATCTCCATGATTGAATACCGACATATCCCGCGCTATCCACCATACTGCGTGGTTTCGAGATACTTTTCCCCGCGTTTGTTGATTTTATATTTTCCTCTTCATTGGAGGTTGTTAATATCAAGCAGACAACAACTGCTATGGACTATTTTTAAAGATATTTTGCCGGTGTGTAGACAGAACGAAATGTGGTATGATGTTGACATGGGGCTTTATGCCACCCTGATATGTTTCACTTTTGATTCGTGAGTTTTGGACAAAAATAAAATGATTAAACTATGGCTTTGGGTAAAAAATCATTTCGAAAGTTGCTCGCTACATCATGTTCATTATCTTCGTAACGGTTCATCAGTTGGGAAAATATACACACATATTAATTAAAAACTTAAATTACCCTGTTCCTTTGATTTATTGCGGTAATAGCTCACCAGAATGCTTTATCATAGATTTGTATGCTATTTTTAATGATAAGACACCATACGCCATGCTCACACACTTTACATGCACACACCAGAGAAAGGAATGTATATCTTTCATGATTCTTTGTATCTTTCTCTGTATCCCTCTATCCTTCATTATGTCTATCTCTTTTTCTCTTTTTGCTCTCTCCGTTTTTCTGTCCCTACCCCCCCCCCCTCTCTCTCTCTCTCTCTCTCTTCCTTATTCTCTCACTCACACTATTTCTCTCTCTCTCTCTCTCTCTCTCTGACGTGATACGAATTGTGAGGTCGAGGGAACACGTTTTGTTGCAAAATGCATTCTGCTCTACTCGTTATACACAATGTTGTATATCTTATTAACGAGTGAGAAACTCTCCCTGCCAGTTTCGTCGATTCAATCAAATGAACCACATTATGTGCAGTACGCAATTACCAGGACACATTATACATTGTACTTCTGAGAGTGTCTTGATAGGAGGGAACTACTTATTTCTTTCCTGGTACGGAAACCTTAATAAAGACACTAAGCTAAAATATTCTTTCTTCCTCATCTGACACAATTGGTCTCTCGTATAGGAAATGTGTTATCATGTTGACAAGAAGGTCAGGAAAGGCAGCATTAATGGATGCATGCAGTGCGAGAAGATTTGATGAACGGGGGGGGGGGGGGGGCAAGAGAAAGTGTGATGGAGAGATAGGGAGCAGCGAGAAGAGGGGAGGGGGAGAGAGATAGATTAAACATATTAGGTGACCCATTATTCAAGAAACTAACTGAAGAGCTTCTGTACCAACCGTGTGAAGAGAGAGAGAGAGAGAGAGAGAGAGAGAGAGAAAGAGAGAGAAAGAGAATACCCAAATTTGACGTGTGGCTAGAGAGACATGGAGAGAGGATCAAATAATGGACATTTGGGTACTAATTAAAATCTTACTGGATCCGACGAAAAGACAATACTGTCAATCAAAATCCCGTGTGCTTCAAGACGTGAATAATTCGAAGTATGTCTGTCGAAATGAAATAAAGTCGGTCACTGTTTTGGTTTTAATCAGTAAGATGTGTTAACAGTTGTGTTAACATATCAGGCTAAACCCTGGCTAAACGGTAAGCGACATAAAAATGCCATTCAACGTTAATATTATTGCTATCCCCATCATACTACTACTGTTATATTGAATTATTATTTCAAAACATAGTTTATTCATATATTGGTGTAACAGTGAAACAGAAAGCAAAAATGGTATTACCTTGCACTTTCGGAACATAGAGTCGACGCAGGTGCATCGCTTCAGGATAGGTAAATAGACATGATCATATTTCATCCTAAGGAGTCGTTCCATCCTCTAAAGTGTAGTATATAAGTTGGTTCAAAACAGATGTACAAGTTCAGTTACCAAAAACAAAACAATACAAGCGTAACATCTAAACACAGATGCACTAATATACCTTTTTTATTCATTTTTTTCAGATCTCATATTTTGTATGGCTTCGTAGCTATTGTGTACATGTATTAAATTTTACATTTTTTCTTTCATTGCTGATTGATTTAGAAATCAAAATTTCTTAGTTCATCTGCGAATATATTTTATATGTATGAACGTACCTTCCTCTTATGGTTTCAAGGCTAATTTCCTTTAAAATAAAACAATGCTTCTGGAAGTTGGTATTACAGCGTTGCACTATACATAATAAGATAGACCGACATATTTTATGTATAGAAAATGTGAATACAACAAAAGAAGCCATCATAATCATTATAATGTTGTGTAAATATCATACGCATCATCTGTAACACATATGGTTATGTATGGGCTTAATATTCCGCATACAGATTGGTACGATTGTACGATCGTCAGCGGTATCATTTCCCGTGCAAATACCTTGCCCTTACATTTCTGCCATGGGTGTCGGATTGCAGCTATCCATTTTAAATATGCAAATTTCTTCCCATCTACTACCACCAGATGTTGGCAAAAAAAGATGACGGTAGCTTTGGCCTTTCAGTTAATGGCATGAGGGTAATATTAGGTTTCAATTCCGCATTTTCTAATCGTGCAAACACTGGTGAAATGGCGGTATCCTATTCTTTACACACGGGTCTGTGTAATGCATGATTTTATACCATGTATATATTTGTGTCTAGGGAATATGTTAGTACGGTATGTCACGTGCAACGTATAATGAAAACTAAAACCTAAGGTTTGGATATGGCTAGAACATGTTGGGGAATGCACTGCTGGTTAGGTATGTCTATTACAGGTTATGAGCGGAAGTTGTACTTCATCATTAGAAGTCGTCATATGTGAGTCGGCTGTGGTAGGATGGTTCGTGTTTACACGGATGTGCTATTAGTACGGAGAATTGTTATGACTAGAGGAGAGGGGTTAAAGAAATGAACCGAGGGGTAGGAGGGGTTGACAGACTGTTTATCTTCATACCAGTGCCAATGCGATGTGATTTATTAAGTGATAATTCAGGAACATCTCGTTACTCTTCACGCTCGACATTTACCGATGTGCCTTATCATCTTTATCCCTTCGTATTCGTTCAGAGAAATGCGAACTGTATCAGTATACTGAGCAGACTTGTTGCATTTCATACACCGCATTTCTCTCGACTGATTATAAAGTGTGTAAGTGATCATGCAACAACTACAATTAGTCTGAGAGTGTTCAATATATAGATATATAGAGGTACCGTCATAATATCATACGTGTATGATTATGTGTACGTTTATATTTATGGAAAGAAAGAGAGGGGGAACAAGAAGAGCAACAAATGCATGGACAGAAAGGAGAGGGATAAACTAATGTAATATCAGTGAATGAAGTAGAGTGATTATAAATTGGTGATCATAGTATCTGTAGTAAAAGTAATATGAATCATTGCAGCTGTAGTACTAGTAATGATTATGATTTGAAGCAGAAAGGGGGCGCGTATCAGAAAAAGGGTGATAAATAAAATGTCAAAATTGCACAGAAACTAAACAAAAGAGGACAAACACAAGTGAAAAAGAAGAAGAAGAAGAAGAAGAAGAAGAAGAAGAAGAAGAAGAAGAAGAAGAAGAAGAAGAAGAAGAAGAAGAAGAAGAAAAAGAAGAAGGAGAAAGAGAAGAAGAAGTAGAAGGAGAAGGAGAAGAAGAAGAAGAAGAAGAAGAAGAAGAAGAAGAAGAAGAAGAAACGATATAGACATTTATCATTCATTTTACTAAACAGGCGGCATTCCCTGCGAACCGGCTCATTGCAAAACTCCCATGAATGAAATATTCCAATCGTACCATAATGCTAATATATACAACATAATGTTAGATGATGATCACTTTTTAGTTCTACATGTAGACTATTCATACAACTACTATCTACTCAGTCGTAACGCACTGTGGGAGATTGAGCACCTGTGGGTTCAAATTTCACGCTTGCCATTTCACATCTATTTGCACTCGAAGTATTGGTTTCGTATGGGAAATCAAATATCGTACGCTAACTAATGGGAAGTATTGCAAAATTAGGGCTGAAATTTGGTATGGAATAGAGGTGTTCAAACTCAGACCATGTGGAGATAAAGAGTAACGCTATCTCTACTCCACCACTCTCAGTCTGAAATAAAGCTTAAAGAACTTATAGCGTTGTATCTACAAAATTGTAAAGTCACATATTTCACAAACTGGATCTATTTAGTGTACTTGTGGTCCATGCACTTTTTGGCATAACTTGAGTTCGTGTGCAAAAGCGAGACGCTACCTTTAAATATCCCAGTCGTAAACATCCATCTGAATTACCCAGCATGCACTGCCACTGCAGCATTTATCAATTCTGGCGTGCGTTATGCAATCTGTCTCTCCCACTGCAAGGAAGCCATCATTATAGTGTTTTTGAAAATCCTGTTAAATAGGATGACACTCTGCACAATTGCATTGGAATTTAAGAAAGGAGATGGTGAATGAATGCAAAGGCCTAATTTTCTTCTTTGATAATGGAGGGGGTTAGCGAAGGAATGACCTCGCCTGACTGATTATTATATTTTATAGGTGAAAAGGCAGATTCGAAGAAGTCTCGACCTCTTCGTGATCTCTTCAAATATCGAGGCTTATAAACGCGCTGCCCTGGATAATGATAATACAACTGTATGGATGGATTTGCATGAAAGGATCAGCATTCCTTCGTCTCGACTTGATTTTCTTCTCTTTGTCAAGAATGGTTGGCGAAACAGCATGCGACTTCAACAGAATAGCTTCAGTTTGTGACAACTAGGTCGAGAGCGATATTTTTCGCAAACCACTTATAATCATCCTGTATACATTTTTCTTGGAAATATAGTCATCCAGCTAACCACGTATGTGCAAAAGTGAAAATTTAGCTAAATGGTAGCACGCTATCTGATCTTCATTACACAACCCCCAACTTGTAGTACACATTTTGATATATATGACCATGCCATCCTATATGTGGCGTGTGTATAGTTTTTAACACATCATTATTCTGTTATCTGAAATAACATGATTGTGACATGGCAAATCTAATCCGAAATTGTTTCTTTCCCCCACCCCTCTCTCTCTCTCTCTATCTCTCTCTCTTACACACACTCACTCTTTCACCATGTATCTTTATTTCCTCTCATCTTTCTTTCTCCCTCTCTCCTTCCTTTTCCCTCCCCATCTCTTTCTCACTCTCTTTCTCATATCCCACACTCTCTCCTTATGTCCTTGCCTCTCTCTTCCTCCCCCCCCCCCTCTCTCTCTCCCCCCCCCCTCTCTCTCTCTCTCTCTCTCTCTCTCTCTCTCTCTCTCTCACACCCTCACTATCTCCCACCGTTCCACACTCCCTACACCCATCCCACCCCTTGCAGTTCGACCAGTACCTAAAGACGGAGTTAGTAGGGGATGATGGCAAGACCTTCTGCCTGCTCACCGACGGCCAGCTGCATGTACGACAATGCCTGCACCCCCAGTCTACCAACAAGGGCGTGGTCCTCCCGGACTACTTCTCCACCTTCTTTGACCTCCGGAAGGAGTTCAGGCGGAAGTACCCCAACGCACCGCACATTACGGATGTCAAGGACATGGCTATCTGTATCCTTTTGATGATAAAAGTGTATTTGCATTAAATGCGGTGATTACGGGTGATGAGAATGGTGATATGGAGGTGTTGGTGATGGAGAGGATGTTTATGAGGATAATTAAGGAGGATACTGAAGATGTTCACAATGAGGAGGATGAAGTCGAGGATGAGACTTGAGATAGTGATGATATAGTGGTTATGATCATTGTAGATGTAGTAGGGATAAAGAGAATTAGATGTGTTTAATGTGTATGGTGTGTATATGAACTAGTGTCAAATTGTGTAAATCACCCCAAACATGGCCAGTGTGCACGGTGAGCATAGGATTAAAAAAAAACATACCCGGCGAGGAGGAAGAAAGTGTGAAGACACTCTGATATAAGGTGCTTTAAGGAACAATAGCGCGTACTCAAACGACAATGATTACTTCCTTCTAAATAAGTGAATTCAAGACGTGGAGAGTACAATATGCACGTGTTGAAGTGACCTAATACTATGGTATCGCTGTGCACAGTAGACCGAGTCTAGCCAAATCTGGAAGAAACCCCCACTAATGTTTACCACTATTAAACTCCCAAGTATATCTCGCGGAGAGATCTCAAGATCTAACTGATAATATCCATTCTTCATATTTATACGAGGAGTTCTCCTCTTAGCGTTCCCTTCCAACACCCCTGAGACGCGATGTTCTCTTTTGGTTGTTGTTGGGTACCATTTAATTCATTGCTGCACAATACCGTCATACTGTTTGGTTCAAAGTCCAGTATGAAAGGAATTCCTACCGACTAAGCGAGCAAATATGAAAGACATAGCTCTGAGGTCGCGTATGATTATTACCGACTTCTATCTAGTTGAAAAGTGCAGGCATCTTATAAAAATAACCTGAAAATATGGCATTGCTTCCTGTTTACGATTATTTTCCTCTCGCTTTCACGTGGAAATTGCTGGTCCTGCAATGGAGGCCAACATTTGATGAAACATTCGAATTTAATAATCGCAAAACAATGTGTGGGAAACACCAACGAAACATATATCGTTATTCAAGCACCACTTTTGAAAGATTGACAGGATGAAATTCTATGTTGCTTAAAAAAGAGTTTCCATTTGGTACACACACGAAGGTAGCAGGCCGAGCAAGACCGCGTACAATCCATTTTGTCCTACGATGAACTTACCAGGTTTGTACAAAGTAGGAACACCCATCTACATGTACATAAAGAAAATAAAAGCTGAGATCCTAAGACGTCGGATCTCTTCTAGATTCGAATTCTTCCTGTTTGGTTTAAATGTCGATTTACTCTCGCCCGAAGCATGGCAATACAACTTCATCAAAAGAAACTACCAAATGAGCATGGACATATACGTCCCTCACACCCCGCTCATATCACAGATTTACCTCTGAATTTAAATCAAATGTCAATGCTCGCCTTAACGCGAGCCAGTTAAGCTCGGTGGATTTACAGACATCCCTTACAGTTTTGCTTTAAGCTATTAAAAGCTTGGCAGGGATGGGAAGAAAAGCTTGTGGCTCTGTGTGTGACAAGTGTGTATGAGATGGCGAAAGATTGATTCAACAGGTATTTAAAACGTCTGTAATCATCTTCGAATATGAATTCAACAAGTCGAAGACATAGTGACATTATATGGACGTAAGTACACAGGTATACAAGGCATGATGAACGACAAGAACGAGGGGTAATGTTAACAAACAGGGAAGAGTAACTCGTTTTCAGGTGCAGAGAAAATGCCTAATTCTATTTCCTTCTTTAACATTTTGCGACAATGGCGTTTTTGTCTTCCTTATATGGGAAAGATGAGGAAGGCAATTTCCATTGTCTCATGCACAATAGACGGAGTGAATGCATAATCACTTCTAACTCGTAAAACGAATTGAAGTGGAACGATCGCCATGCCAGTACACATTTTTATGGTTTTCTTTTCAAGCCATATGGAATGGGATACGCAAAAAAATATCTGTGAATATATTCGCGATTATGAATATATTCTAGGTCAAATGCTGAGGGGATTTTTCCCACGAACACTAACTATCAATATCGAAGTAAAGACATGCTTTTTATATGGAGCTATGCTGACAATACCACTGAGGTCTATTGTGGTGATTCTGTTTACATATTTTTCCGTTCAACATGTTCATATATGAAATCCATTTTGCTACTAAAGCAGATACATGTATCAGCATCCTAAACGCATTGACATTAAATCAATTGCGTAAGTATATCATTTCAAAATGAAAGTGCATAAATTATGTACTTTTTAACTCGAATACCAGGAATGAGGAGTAAGGAAATGAGAATTAATTTGTAATTGACTACAACAGACAAGACAGCAGAACCTGCAGAAGAGAGCAATATAAGCATAAAATACATGGAAAATACTCTTGAAGGGACGCTTTTCTTTGCTCACATTCCGCAGCCATAGGGTAGACGGAAGAATTATGTTGAATTGCATACTTCATTACATAGCGATACGTTGCTTTGCCTGGATTGTAGCATGCGGTTCACATGTACTCTCTTGTGTTGTGCACTCATTCCTCCTTGTTGTGGCGAAATAAAAACTGGAAATCGCGAAACTATTGTCATCAGATTAGATCAGCCCTGGGACATAGGGGAGACCAATGTTGACTGATGGGTTCTGGGTAGCAAGTCAACCGAAACGCCGAGTTTTTTTTCAAGCACACACGAAACATCGAGGGTTTTTTTAAAAGAAGGAATCCATAGTACCAATTTGAGGGTACAACAGGATTATTGATATTCTACATAGGTATCAGCACAATACTGTCCCGTCTTATTCATACATTTCCAAGAAAATGTGGGAGGGTGGATTTGAATGGATGAGCTACGCGTATATGGTCTTCAGATCAACTCTGCTTAGTTTGAGTTCACAATGCACTCAACTTCAATCAGAGATATTTCTACAACGTAATGAATCATACACATGCCTGGTAACGCAAACAAATTGTCAAGTTTGACGGAAAGATTGAGAACCCCGTCATGTCAATGTGTTCAACAGAGATTTTCATATCTAAGAGCACACTCCTAGGTGTTGCCGATGGACTGATTATCAGAGGCTGACTGTCATCTTCTCTTTCCAATTGTTAGAGCTCCATCCGTAATAGGCAAATTGGATGTCAAACTCTACATCTGTTGGGAAGTATTACCACATTCATTGAATGTGGTCCTTGAAAAAAGCATATTCATCTTCCAGGAAAACCCGAAAGCCCCACACCAACTCTCCCTTTCTCTCTCTCTCTCTCTCTCTCTCTCCAGCTTTCTCTCTTTCTCCCTTTCTCAGATGGACACGTATATATTGATTAAGTTAATCTACGGAAGGAGATTAAAGGGGGATACGATTTTAGGAAATAAATCTCTGCGAGATAATGTGTCGTGTCAAAGCCTTCCTTTGTTCCTTACTTGATAATCTCCCTAGGTAAGTTACGGCGGTTAATCGCATCTTCATTTATCGCTTCTGGAAAACAATTCCTGGCTTTCTCGAGGACCCACTTCAGACCCAATGATCCTACCTTGGGAGAGCTCCCTACAGGGAGCGATCGATGAAACTCTATCGAAGATGAAATACCCTTCTTGACTAATCTCCCCACATAATTACAGCCTGAAAATGTGGAAGGAAGCAAAGTAATATACCGTATAACTTAAACTTTTTGGGGAAGAGAAGAGTCATTTATCATTCTTAAGTCCATAAAGACGACGAGATTTGCTCGTGGGAAGAATTTGAATCGGGGTTGGGAAGTGGCGAAAAGTGGAACCAGGGGATTAGAGTTGACCAGATTATCATAAATTAATCAATGAACATACCAGGTTGATTCGCACCACAAATCAAGGTAAATAAGTTGTTGACAAACTTCGCATGAGTGACAATTTTTTAATAAGATTGTCCTTCACAGTTTCACGACCTAAGCCACGTAAATCTTTGCCATTAATCAGAGTGCAAGACCAATTTGGAATCGGCGTGACATAAATAGTTCTTAATTGATATATCCAAATGGGCTCTAGAATCAATTTAAATGTATTTACAACATCTTTTGATGAGATTATATTTAGTTAGAAAGTTATACATGTGGTTTGAAGACTGGAAAAGATGCAACGTGAATGACTATAGAACATGCATATCTTACTACTGTATTATAGATATCATTGTCTGTATAAATATATGTCCATTATTCTGCTCTAAAATATTTGGAGTAATTTGAATACATGGGGATAAAAATGACATAGACGCCTAGAGTACATTAAATTTAAACCATGCAATAATGTCTTATAAACAACAAACGTTGTCAATTTGAAAATTTGATGGATTTGAGATCCTTAAAGATGGCATGTGGGGTGGTGGTGTGGCGTGCTGGATTGAAGCCCCGTCAGACGCCGTGACCTAATCCCTATCAGGCTATCGCCCTCAGTACACAGGGGTGATCTTGTCTGAACTCGTTTGCAGACAGTACCCTCTTATTATCTCTACAGCGCTTGAGCGACCCCATCGATCTCATCTCACGATCACACCAAATTACGCCAAGGGATGCCCTTTCACTGTCCCCTCTCGCTCAGTATCTTCCCCTTGTTGACTCGCAAATAACAATTGACTCTTAAACAGAATGGCGCAGTGTCCGGATCACCTCACGTCGCTTTTCAGCAATTAGGCCGTTCGGCCTCGCCACCCATTGTTGATACATTACTGCCGTGAGCAGTCGTCTTGCATTGATTTTCCTTTTCTCTGAAGGAGTTAGAAAAATAGGTAAGGTCATGAACTGGTGAGAGAAGATAATGGATGCCCTTCCTACTGCGTCCTTGC
This sequence comes from Arbacia lixula, assembly GCA_963669155.1. Taxonomy (NCBI): domain Eukaryota; kingdom Metazoa; phylum Echinodermata; class Echinoidea; order Arbacioida; family Arbaciidae; genus Arbacia; species Arbacia lixula. Next base: position 11,728,623 of record OZ022581.1, on the reverse strand, counting down.
TTTTGTCTTGGGGGATATTTTTCTGAAGGTAATTTATGCGAGTGTAACCGCCATAAAGTGCATGCGCCAGGTTAAGTATTGATGACCTAATTGGTGAGGAATGATCAATTTATTACAAAAAGAAGAAACATACAGAATTATAATTCAATCATCTTTATGACAATTCTATCTGAAATCAACAAGTCTATGTAGTCACGGACGTAAATGCAGTGTAATAAGATAACTACATGTACATACTTGGACGACTTAAGTTCTTCGACACAGTGCGGATGACCAAACGAGCGTGACCGAAAGCAATCGGGCATGCCCGGAAAAAAGAAAATAAATCCATCTCTGAAGGAATTGTAGTTGCAATTGTTTAACTACGTCGGAATTCTTCTTTAAGCGGAAGTGAAACACATGCATGCATACAAATTAACTACAATGATTACCCAATGAATGGAACTTCTCATAGAAGTTTGCTTGTCGTATTCTCTCGAAATACAATTTACATGAACCAGTCCCACTTTAGGTTTCATTCACAACCGACATGAAGGGTTCCCGCGATGAATGCTTCTATTTTTGAAATTCACATCATAATCAGTATGATAACGCATCAATAGGGGGAAGAGGAAGGATGCTCTACGCTGTAGCTGATTCCACTAGAATATGCGCATGCACTGAAAACAGTTTTATTGGCCGATTCTTTTGATTTACAAGCCCACGCAAACGCGATAATACAAACGCTGTGACATGTGTGCTCGGTTTAATTTTGGATGTCGCTCTTCTTTTCTTATTTCCATAACTGACACTAGTGGGCCACGAGTATTGCCCACAACTTATTCAGACCAAGATATCACGTGGCAGAGAATTATATTTTACATGGAAAATTACCAGGGCATCTGAGCACAGTACATGCGTGAACATTACACTTTACATGAACTGATGAACTTTGAAATCAGTCTGGCAAAAATGACCGACTTCTCCTTTTTTGTTATCGGCGCTTTCAGCCCTTTCATTCTACAGGTCCATAAAAGCTCGTTTAATAGTGAAGATTCTCCATCACCGTTTTGCGTTATTGTCATCGAATAGAGAGAAGACAAAAGAACAATACGAGAAAGAGAGAGGGGGTGCATGGGGGAAGGGGTGCAAAAGTTAGTGTGGCTGCCTCGGTACAAACTCTTGCACAGAGGAGTTTCGGAAACAAAACCTTAATATCGTTGCTATTCACAAGATCACACAGATGCATCAATGCAGGAAACTTTCAGCTGAAGTTAAACAGTCTCATTTAATTCAGGAAATCCCACATTCCGTGTCAACTTTGAAACGTCGATACCTTGCGACCTTGAGATAACAATCTGTCAGAAAGAGAAAACAATAAAACACACTTAGAATATTGAAGCAATCGAACTCTAAAATACTGACAATTCACTTGAATTATGACCACCATACACTGTAACTAAACAATTAATATCCATCTATTAAAGTGTTCTACTTATGTCTGAATGTGACATAGCTATAACATTGGCATACTGAATACAAAGTATCATACTAGTTGTATTTGATAACAGTAAAATAACACTGAAATTGTAGTTAAAAGTAATGTTCCATTAGTTTCATAACTTATTTAAAAGAACACATAAACACCCCAACATATAACATAATATACTTCTATGGTGTCAGACTTGACAATTAATAGTAACACTACATCATACTTGATACTATATTATCTACTCAACCTTCTCACTCTACCTGTATGAGACTATATCTATCCCGCTATTGAGATGATATATTACCGACTAGAATATATTTATATATTCTCCAAAAGGTAGGACTACTATCATAACTAAAAGATTACTACACAGTGTTTAGTATAACAATTCCACTGATACATTGAACAACTATTTGCTAGTTCATATAACATTGAAGAGCATGCAAAAAGCTAACACAAATTGCCACTGCGTGTAAGCAGAACAAAGGAAAGCAGCTCGCTTTCTGCCACTATACTACCAATGCTAAGTATGTGCACTCAGCTTTCCACTTGGGTGCATTGACCTTGCACAGATTGAACCTAAAGCACCTTGACTTTAACATGAACAGATGAAAATAACTTGTAAGATCTCTCTACATCATCCTGCATAATATGCATATAATTGTGTAACTTAGCAAGTATAAAACTTCACCAACAAAATGAATCAAATATGTATCCTTACCGAGTTGGGCCTTGTTCTCAACCAACGTACAAATGTAAAAGCAAAACTTGATGACTTCACTGCTCTGTAACTTCACAGATTATGAGCATCACTCTAATAACGCTGTGCTTACATACACAAACAGAGATGCTAGGCATGGTCAAAAGGTAGGGAGAAGACAAAGGAGAGACTCTGGGTCTTATAGGGGAACAAAGAACATTGCAACTTGACCATGCATGCTTGGGCAGTTATGGTCAACACACCCAAATCCAAGAAAAAGCCATTATCTTAGCCTCGTACAAGGCTCTTGGGATCGCTCATAAATCTTAAGTTCTTCCAAATACTTGTGGTTAAACTCACTACAGGCCACTGTAGTGACATGGCTCCTTTAAATGATTTCTATTCATTTACCTATAACTAATACGAATAACAGAGGTTTCCAACAGCGGAAACGAAAAACATTCTTATCGTCATATAAGAACTATCAAACATGTATACATACATAAAAATAAACTGAAACTATGCAACAATATGATTTGCATAAATTACAAAACTGTTTGCACCATGGAACTTAGCATGAACACAAGAACCTTTTCATCATGCCGGGAACTAATGTTTAAACCAGGTATAATTACCCACCCATCTGGGATAAATAGACGTTGCCTTACAAAGAGCAAGGAGAAGATCAAGGAAAAAGGAGACAGAGAAGAAAAGTAGAACAAAATTTGTAGGGCAACATTACATACCATAAACATGGTATTCGAGAGTCAGAAACGTAACAAATTCACAGTTTTACTTATGGATCAGATAAGCTCGTTCTTCTCGAACGTATGGACATCCTAGAGTTCTTCTCTGGGTAAACTAGTCATGTAAAAGGCTCCTTGAGGGGGAATCCTTCGGTCTTACGGTCTAATGTTCTTCACTGGGTAATACCAGCACTAATTTATTTGCCGGTCTGTCAAGTTCAGTGGTGGGACGTTTGCGCTTGCCATCGTAGTCGAGTTGTCCGTCACCCATGAGGATTTTCACCTTCCTCACACAGCCGTCTGCGCTGGGGTAGACATCGATGACTCGTGCTAACGGCCACTGACACCGGATCTCGTCGTTCTCTTTGGAGATGACCACATCTCCAATGGCCAGATTTCTTTGAGGGCGGACCCACTTCTGTCGTTTCTGCAGCTCCTGCAGGTACTCTCGCTTCCATCTTGCCCAGAACTCATTGGCAGCGTATTGGACCCTCCTCCACCACTTCCGAGCGTATTTGTCCTCACGTTGAAATAATCCATCAAGCCTGCTAGCTTCGAAGCGGTCGGGATAAGCTTCTTCAGCAGCTGATGCTAGCACAGTAGCCTCCTTCAATTCTGGGCCTGAGGCTTCAAGACTGACTTCAGTCGCTTCCTGTACTTGACACGGCCCATCTCTCCAGAGAAACTGCGGACCCACCAGCCGACTGCCTTCTGTCGACTGCTGAGGAGGTATCCCGCCTGAAGCATCATCAGCTGGGTTCTCGCTAGCAGAAATTTTGTTGCAGAATTTCAGATCACCTTCCTGCCCAGACGTCTGACAGACTTTGCCCACTACTCCCCATCCTAAAGCTGTCTTTATGGCGTATGGGTCGTCTTCTCCTCCTGCTACCACTTCCCGAGGCCGGATGGCTCGGGGACAGTTGTTGCCAATCAAGAGCGAAACTTCGACACTTGAGTTGTAGGGCATCAATTCGTGAGCGACCGGCTCTAGGTGAGGCCACTGCTTCATGACCTCGCTCTTTGGTATCTGGGATCTGCTAGCAGGAACGGAGTCTCTTGTGTAGCAGGGAGGAAGGTCAATCTGATGTTCCCTGTTGAAGTCCAACACCTGCAGGTCTGACACCTTCATGCTATTCACACTGGATGTTGCGTACATGGTCGATAGCTGGAGTTGGAGCTGGGGGCCTTCTGCTTGTAACTGCTTGCACAGATCATTTGTTACGAACCCAACATTGGATTGATCGTCCAGTATGGCATAGTGCAAGAATTCCCTGGAAGGCTCATCCTTCCGCCTAATCCACACCGGCACAATCATGCAATGCTCTTTTCCATCTTGGTCGGAAAGTGAGCAGACGTTTGTGCATTTTGAAGAAACTTCCTCAGCTGGGGCAGTAGTATTGGTAGGTCGATGAAGGCATGTCAGGTGACCTCCCTTGCATTCTTTGCATGACCGTCGTTGCTTGCACTCCTTGACCTTGTGGCTATCAGTCACTCCACAGCCCATGCATAGATTTTTCTCGAAGAAGAATCCTTTCCTCGCATGGTGAGATCTCTTCCTGAAGTCTGCGCAGTCATCCAAATGGTGATCCTTACTGCAACATGGACATGATGTGTACTCTCCCACATTCATCTTGGCGGATGCATTAGTCGCGAAGGTCTTTCCTTTGGGCTGGTTCCGGTTCAGCCCATGACCTTGGTACTGCGATTGTTGCGGTCTTGTCTCGCTGCTTCGCAGACCCTCGAGCTGGGGTATGTTGGCCTTGTTGGCAGCACGGATAACAAAGTCAGTGAACGTTGTAAATGGTGGGTAGCTTCCACAACCTCGTGATTGCCATCTGATCACCTCATCACGCCACTGCCGCTCGAGATATGCTGGCAGCTTCTCCAACATCTTCACGTTTTCTTGGGGATAGTCTAATATCCCCAAGGAGGACTCGGTTGATTTTGCAGCCAGCACCTGCTCCAGCAAGTCTCCAAAGGCGCGAAGTCCTGCAGGATCCCTGTCGGAGATTCTCGGCCAGGAGCTGAGCCTCTTGGAGAAGGCCGAACTGATGACGCTACCACTGCCGTATCTTTGCGACAGCAGCTCTCTCGCTCTAAGATACGCATCATCAGTCCCCAGGATAAGATAATGCTCCACTGCCTTCTTTGGTTCCCCAGCTACATAGCTGTTCAGGTAGTTCAACTTTGTAGCACCATCCAACGGCTTGGAATCAACGAGACTCCTGAAAGCATTGTTCCAAAGTGGATAGCGCAGGGGATCACCACTAAATACTGGCACTTCCAACTTTGGAAGTTGGCTGGCGACGGCGATTCCCTGAGTCGTCACGTTCTGAAGCATAATGGCTCTCGCCATCTCCACCATGGACTCAGCCAGTCTTTCCATTGCCGTCTGGTTGGTCACTGGATGTTGCTCTTGGAGAGGAGTTGCGGCGTTGATTCCCCTGTCCTTTTGGGAATCAAATAATCTGTTCACAGAATCCTCTGGGCTCTCCTTTGGTAGCTCAAGCTCCGCCACTTCCTGTTCAGAGGTCACACTCTCCTCTTCCTCCAACTCATTCATTTTGTCCATGAGCTCCTTTTTCATTTGCAGCCGTTGGAGCTTTCGCTGCTCCCTCTGCATTCTCATGGCATGCTCGTGCTCCGCCTTCATTATCGCTAGCCTATCCTCCTGGTCCATGACTTCAAGTTCCGCTTGGAAGGCTGCGGACATCCTCTCACTTCTTCGTGATACTCTTGAGCTGGCGACGCTAGCGGATCTCACGCTTTTCTTACAGCTCTGCTTTCCTGATTTCAGTTCCACATCGCTCTTGGCGAGTCCATCGCCAGCTGAACTTTCAGCCTTTGATGTGGAAACCAATTCAGATGGTCCAAGTCTGCTTTCTACGGGTTCCGGGGAAGACATGACTTCAGGTCTTTCCATTTCTATTTGCAAATTGGTTGAAGGTTAACACCACTTCGAAAGTCCCTCGATTCTTTGGGTGGTACTTTACCACTTAATGGTTATTGGGGACTTTACCGCTCGGTTGCTCGATTGTATTGTGTTAACCCTCTCGATTGTTATTGTGGCTGCCTCGGTACAAACTCTTGCACAGAGGAGTTTCGGAAACAAAACCTTAATATCGTTGCTATTCACAAGATCACACAGATGCATCAATGCAGGAAACTTTCAGCTGAAGTTAAACAGTCTCATTTAATTCAGGAAATCCCACATTCCGTGTCAACTTTGAAACGTCGATACCTTGCGACCTTGAGATAACAATCTGTCAGAAAGAGAAAACAATAAAACACACTTAGAATATTGAAGCAATCGAACTCTAAAATACTGACAATTCACTTGAATTATGACCACCATACACTGTAACTAAACAATTAATATCCATCTATTAAAGTGTTCTACTTATGTCTGAATGTGACATAGCTATAACATTGGCATACTGAATACAAAGTATCATACTAGTTGTATTTGATAACAGTAAAATAACACTGAAATTGTAGTTAAAAGTAATGTTCCATTAGTTTCATAACTTATTTAAAAGAACACATAAACACCCCAACATATAACATAATATACTTCTATGGTGTCAGACTTGACAATTAATAGTAACACTACATCATACTTGATACTATATTATCTACTCAACCTTCTCACTCTACCTGTATGAGACTATATCTATCCCGCTATTGAGATGATATATTACCGACTAGAATATATTTATATATTCTCCAAAAGGTAGGACTACTATCATAACTAAAAGATTACTACACAGTGTTTAGTATAACAATTCCACTGATACATTGAACAACTATTTGCTAGTTCATATAACATTGAAGAGCATGCAAAAAGCTAACACAAATTGCCACTGCGTGTAAGCAGAACAAAGGAAAGCAGCTCGCTTTCTGCCACTATACTACCAATGCTAAGTATGTGCACTCAGCTTTCCACTTGGGTGCATTGACCTTGCACAGATTGAACCTAAAGCACCTTGACTTTAACATGAACAGATGAAAATAACTTGTAAGATCTCTCTACATCATCCTGCATAATATGCATATAATTGTGTAACTTAGCAAGTATAAAACTTCACCAACAAAATGAATCAAATATGTATCCTTACCGAGTTGGGCCTTGTTCTCAACCAACGTACAAATGTAAAAGCAAAACTTGATGACTTCACTGCTCTGTAACTTCACAGATTATGAGCATCACTCTAATAACGCTGTGCTTACATACACAAACAGAGATGCTAGGCATGGTCAAAAGGTAGGGAGAAGACAAAGGAGAGACTCTGGGTCTTATAGGGGAACAAAGAACATTGCAACTTGACCATGCATGCTTGGGCAGTTATGGTCAACACACCCAAATCCAAGAAAAAGCCATTATCTTAGCCTCGTACAAGGCTCTTGGGATCGCTCATAAATCTTAAGTTCTTCCAAATACTTGTGGTTAAACTCACTACAGGCCACTGTAGTGACAGTTAGGAAAGAGTGGGAGAGAGGGGGGGAGGAGGGAGAGAGAGAGAACTATGCTCAGCATTGTTCAACTGTCTGATACAATTTGACATTCTATAAATGGATGCTTTTCAAGCACCATAGTTATTAGTATAATCTGTCCGTATGAATACCACAGGTGGATTAAAGGATTAGAATACGGAAAAAAGTCCAACTAAACGGCTTTGTCGCTGTACTTTGTTAATCCTTCTAACAATACGTGTTTATACCTAACTCATTCCACTGTTACTATATGATGTACGATGGATAAATGCACGCGACCCCATCTTGATTCCGTCACCATCCAAAGTATCAAATACAGTTGTTGTTTTGTTTTTTATTGAAGAAGACGGGTCAAAAAAAAAAGTGATGGGTATTTTAACTGGCGCTTCATGTTCTCCTGTGCACGTGGCATGCAGAGACTTCAAATTTGGCTCAAGTACTCTTCCAAAAGTAAGGAAAACAGTTTTACGACTCGATCAGCCTGGACACTGCTCAGTATTGATGATGTAATGCAAATAGTTGAGAGTGACCGAATGAAATGTCAAGCATAGGTGGAAAGGACACCAACGTACAGGAGGTCACTGAAGAGGTTCATCTGATCGGTGTGTAATCATGGATTTCAGAGACATCATCATGCCGAAAAAAGTCATGGGGAGTTAGATATGTTCCGGTTGGGTGGGCATGGGGGCGTGAGTAATTTGGGTTCAAAAGACCTTTTTACTAACACATTCAAATTTTATGCATACCAGTTTAACAAAGGCTGCCCCTGACAACCAGAAACCTTGTCCGAGGTTTGCCCGACATAGCAACAACTAATGTATGCAAAGTGGATTCCCAGTGCTGAAATACCATTGTTAAGTACAGGTTAATGGAATAACTCGTTACTCGGCCCCGAGGGAAGACACATCCATAGATTGGACTACATTGGTAAACCGGTCTATTGAGGAATTGCACCTTCCGAAGTGCATTAGCTATTGGTTGATGCGTCCACTTGATGAACGCATCTGTATTGTTCTATAATAGAAAGAGAGAGGGAGAGTATAGTCAAAGAGGGGATGGGCGTTCTTAATCCCCACTATTTGTAAAAGAGTCACCGTATTGTTACCTTTCCCTCAATAGCTAGCCGAGAATATGGCCCATTGAAAAAAGGGTTCTTAAAATGTTGTAAACTGTAAGAGGCGAGCTCTGAGCTTCTTTTATGTTTTTTCTTTCCTCCACGTATCGCTAGACGGGGTTGGGTCTTTCATTTCTGTTTTTATGTCGCGGATTTGTTTTCGGGGTAGATCCACCTCAATGACTGCAGTGATTAAGGCTTTAGTCCGCACGTCTGGGGCGTCGGAGAAAGTGACTAGAGCTCTATCTCGGTAGAGTGGGCACACTCTTAATGACCTCTGTCTGAAGTTGATATCAGGAGCTAAATTCAGTTCGAAAGAAAAGATGCACAAACGGCTTACCCTTATCGAGTTGCAGTAGCATTTTGACCACGCCCTTTCGAAACCACAGATTTGCTTTCGCAGTAACAATCATTAAGGGGATCCCCAACTTGTTTATGTCTTTCCAACTTCACCACATCATTATATTTTGTCAGGAGAAACAAAATGTATCTGATTAACAACTTCATGGTAGTATCATAGGTGATTATAACCACTAACTGTGACATGTGGTAATTAAACATAAGTACCTTGTTTGTTTACAAGTGGATGAAACTATGCCCGTGTCGGCTGAAAATATGTTTTGTGCGCGACAGGGAAACTTGCTTTCACTCGGTAGTATTTTATTATTTACTTAATAGTAGCAGCAGGCAAACAAGATGCATATTGTCTATTTACTCCCTTGATCGGAATGTTCTGAGTGAGATTAAGATATTTAAGTGACTTGCTGGTTGGATGAAAACAGGGCTGACGCCACGATATGCAGATTAGACATAATTGTGAAAACACGATGCAATCTTAGAACAACAAATGGTAATAACACCCTTAACTTTTGATACTGATGATTGTTCAAGAAATATATGGTTTCAACTATTCTAAGTTGTAAAGGGAAGATGATATATTTTGTAACATGTCAATTAACCGTGTTGATTCATGAAATGTTAGAGATGCTTGTGGCTTTGCTACAGGACCGATGAGACGCAGTTTAATTATGAGACTATTTCATTCAATCGTCTGGGAATAAAGAATCGTTCGGTGCAATTATAATTATGTGAAGAGGAGAATTGCTCAAATCTGTAAACAACCTAATGATATGCACAAAAACGACTAAGAATGAATGATTTAATCATAGTATAACATCAAGAAGAACATCCATTTGAAAATGGAAACGAAATGAAAACGCCTGTCCTTGCATAGTAGTGTTACGATTTCAATTTACTCTTATCCGACTTGTAACATAAATTACTGAGTGAGAAGCGCAGTGTTAAAACTATCAAAATGTTATCAAACTAAGTGCAGGTTGATCCGCAATCTGGACTGATTATTTACTGTAGACAGATCTGCAAGTAAACCATAGATTACTATTAAGCTGTAATCGTGAGAAGTCCGCAAGCAAGTGTTACACGTTGCAGCATTACATTTCTGTTTGAGATGACACGTAGCAGTATTTGCAGAGTATAGCATTATACTGTAGTATTAGCCCATGTTTGATAGACCTTATGATGTGTCTGTGAGTGATTATTATTACCTGAATACAGATTGCGGTGTAGAGGTATGTGTGCACGGATGGAAGACCGCATACTAGCCCAGCCCTGGGGCCTATCCCACGCCTTTAGTCCCGGCCATTGTTCGAGGCTCTCTCCGGGAGATCGACCACAACAATTGATGGGGTATCGTGGGCCGAAGAGAGAGCGAGATAGAGATAGAGGAGACGAGAGAGAGAAAGGGGTAGAGAGAGAGAGAATTCTTTACATATGTTAAGATGAGGAACGAAGCAGAGAGAACGATGATACGGATGAAGAAGAGAGAGGGGGGGGGCGTGTAGGATGGAGACGGGGTGGGGATGAGAAAAATTTAGACGAGCAAAGAAGCAGCAGGATTAAGGATGATAGAGAAAGAGGGGCTGATACATGGTCAGATGGAAGATGGAAGACGATGGAGGAGAATGGGGAGCATGGTATTAGAGAGAAAGAGACACTGGGAGAGAGAAGGGGGGAGATGGTGGATAATGATACGAACAATACATACAAGCAAGGTATAGCGTGCACCATGTAAACGAATGTAAAACAGATAGGAAAAGAGAAGGGAAGACAACAGAACAGAAAAATACAGAGAGAGAGAGAGAGAGAGAGGGAGAGAGATGGGGATCACAGCAAAGGACTGAAAAATATCAATTCTTTTCCTTTATACCGGCATCGCTTTTCCTATGGTTGCACGAATGATTAATTATCCGCGATTTAAATAGAATCAATCAAGTGGGACGGTTATGTTCAGTTGTTTGTCATGATTTCGAGTTTTCAAGAGGTGCGGGTCGTTCCATGGCATTGTGCGGATACAAATGGCGATGTATAAAAACAGATTCAAAAGGATCAAGCTATGCGAGAAGTTCATGTACAACGTGGAGTGTTATGAAAACAGCTCACAAGTGCGGTATTTGCAATGGCGTACATTTTGGATGCGCCAAAGAATAATTGACAAATCAAACTTACCCTGAAGAGGTTGAATTCGAGGTTTATTGCCAGTTTTTGTGTTGTTATTTCGGAGCTTAGCTGTTTGTGTTTGTGAAGTTGTATATGAAAGAAGAAATGAGGGAAATATGATGCCATGTATATATTGTACATTAGGTGAATAAGGTTGGTAACATCCCTCAGGCAGAGAAAGAACACAACAATCAAGCAATTCTGTCTCTGATTCTCTCTGTCTCGCTCTGCCTGCCTGCCTGTCTGTCTGTCTCTGTCTGTCTGTCTGTCTCTGTCTCTCTGTCTCTCTCCCTCACCCCCCTCTCTCTCTCTCTCTCTCTCTCTCTCTCTCTCTCTCTCTCTCTCTCCATATCCCTGCGAAGGACATTAAACACTTGATATATACAAGGATAGTATTCTTCAAGTATTTAAACTTTTGTATTATTATTTAAAAGCTCTTCCTGCGAAGGACATTGAGCACTATATATATACAAGGATAATATTCTGCAAGTATATATATATATATATATATATCCCTCTCTCCTAGATATATATATATATACATCTATATATAGGGGACACAAGATGGAGTGATAAATAAGCCAGATAAAAAGCCAGATGTCTCTCTCTCTGTCTGTCTATCTCTGTCTCTGTCTCTCTGTCTCTCTCCCTCACCCCCTCACCCCCCCCCCCTCTCTCTCTCTCTCTCTCTCTCTCTCTCTCTCTCCATATTCCTGCGAAGGACATTAAACACTTGATATATACAAGGATAGTATTCTTCGAGTATTTAAACTTGTGTATTATTATTTAAAAGCTCTCCCTGCGAAGGACATTGAGCACTCTATATATACAAGGATAGTATTCTTCAAGTATATATATATATATATATATATACCCCTCTCTCCTAGATATATATAGGGGGGACACAAGATGGAGTGATAAAAAAGCCAGATATGAAGAGTAATACAATGTAAATATGCTGTCATCAGGTTGTGTGTGATTGTTTGTGTTTGTGTTTGAGTGTAGTTGTGTGATATAAATCATTTCATTATTTATTGTAGAAAATGGAGTCTTCTGATGTATGCAACTCCAAAGTATTTCGTACTCGATTTTCGTACAATTGATATAAATTGTGTATCTCTTAGCCAAATCAAACTAAAGATATTGACAAATTTTAAAATATTTTGATCCTTAACCCACGCTCTTCCATCAGTCCTGAAGATAGATGTCGGAAACTTCAACTACACGGAGACTGGGGTGGATGAGTGCAGGACAATGGCCAGCATCGTCACCAAGATGATATCTGACAGTAAGTGGACACCAATACTGTATGTTCAAATGTAGAGCATATCATGTCAGATGGCACAAGGTTATTGGGGAGCCTTAACCACTATGTCCCGATTTAGGAGTAAACGTCCTCTTGGTATCAGTTTGTGTCTGAATCATAAAGGAAGCAACGTAATTCAAAACATAGTCTTAAACAAAATACACCCGCACGACACATACGGATGTACATGCCTGTAATTAATGCTTTCCTTGATTATCTGTAGCATAATTATTCCATCACCTCCGTTCTTACTTCCACTTGCTCTTGTATCTCTTTTTCTCTGTTTCTGCGTGATTTCCCCGCCCTGATCCATTTAATCTCTTATGTTAAGTTTGAAGCCAATTCCAACAACTAAAAGGAGGTTTACAGTTATTGCTGCATGACGAAACCACGTACTTCCGCTGCACAGTAGGCGCAATTACTCCCACATACGCCATGCAGTCAAACTTATCTCCAATCTTTAGAGCGCCACCAAGGGTATATCCATCACCCTGGATAATGTACCTGTTTACCTCATTTCGCAGACAGCGTGCTTCTATAGTACCTTGCATCGGAGAACGTGCTTACACCAGTGCTATTTTGAATAGGACCAGGCTTTATACAATAGTCCAAAGCGGGGTCGCGGCCATGGAAATCGAAGCATTATGTCTGTTTCTCTCTTGTATGCCAGGACACGTGTCCACTGCACCCTAAAGAAATAAAATGTTGCACTAGAGGCTTCTGAAATCTCACTTGCATTGACGGTGTGTTTTATGAAACAAGCGGGGGGAAAGGGAGGAAAAAGGGGAAACGTGTGAAAGGTTGCACGTGGCTAAAGAATTTCTCGTCTGGTCGATTTTCCGCGACCGTTTGCCCTGTGTCCTTTCAGTAGCCAGACGAAGGGCCATAAAATAACGTGTTAAAACAACGCACATTTCCGAGTGCATATTTTTTTTGGACGCCTTTGATCGATTTTCCTGCTACAGTTTCATAAGATTTCCTTACTCTGGGATAATATTTAGAAAGTGTTTTGTATATATCAGGAAGCAAAATCACTTTGCTCTGGTAGTCTTTGGATTTGAACAAATTTGTAATTCCAATTTCATTGTAACTATCTAAGTGATGCCAAGGGGGAATGGAACAGAAAAAGGGGTGAACACTATTTTTGATATTGCAACCAGACGAGAAGTGGGCGTGGCCGCTTAATACCACCCAGCCTGTTGGAAGGCGCAATCACGTGCACACAGCTGGGGCTTTCCCAACGCTCGCGTGGCGCCGCGCATGTTGCAGGCGGCGCCAAATACACATAATGTGTAACGGACGCGCATGGTCAGATGGTAATAGCGTCAATACGAGATATCCCGTGTAAACAGCCGCGGTGTACGCGGATTGTCTCGGCAGTTAACTGAGGACCAACTTTGTCATTGTTTTCTCTTTGACGGGAAAACGTGGAGCGTCCCAATCATACGTTGTAATCACGTGGGAATATTGATTTGCGACATATCCTCTGTGTAGCAAGATATGCTATTTTACCTCCGATAGATAAGGTTTCATCGTGGGAATCCCCAACCTGTCTCACAAATGCAATATCATCCTTCCAAATTATAAAGCTCTGCGGATAAGATTTATTGCCTTAATAGGTAGACCTAGTAATTGAATATTACAACCCATTATTTCTGGCTCAAAGCCATCACCTTTGTATCGCTTTATATATAATATTTTTAATAACGAATGTCCCATCAATTTCACACTACGTCCACTTCAGAACAATCACACTCCAGTATGTCTATCGTGATACATTTAATATGTATATCACGATTATATATAATATTATGATGTGAGAAGATTGGCCTAGGTACATATTTTTAAAGTTTCATTTTTTCCCCATACAGATCACCGGTTTGTCAAGCCAGATTTCGTGAGGATGAAGTATGAGCCAGGCACATAGTAAGTACACTTGTTAGAGTTCAAAATAATGCGAGTATATCATCCATGTGGGTGAGGTTATATTTTGCCCGTGACATAATCATGATGAAAGAAAAGAGGTAGAAAGTAGAAGGAGAAGAAAGAGGGGCAGAGGAACACGATATTGTATGAGACAGATAGGAAAAGAATTAAAGGGTCACATACACATACACATACACACAAGTACAGACATAGAGAGATACAGATAGAGAGAACGTGATGGAGAAAAGAGGGAGAGAACGATGTGAGATGGTTTTAGAGAGACGGACACAAAGAGGAGAGGAAAAAAATAAAGAGAATTAGTACATTCGTTACAAATACCATATAAACCATGTTAAAAGCAAATTAACGTTTTATTTCAAGCAATAATGAATGTTCTTCGTTATGTCCAGTGCATGCATGCATCCAAGTTCAAATTGATAAATGTTATTTGTGATGTTAGCAAGGCCACCTAATGCAATGAATTTAAACAAGCCTCCACTCACCAATGTGGGGAGCAGCCAATTATTCATGTTACCATAAAGCAAGTGCAATAAATAGTATCATGCCTAATTCACTCTTTTGAACATGCTGAATGAAGGTCGGTATAAGCGTCCATGCAAGTGCGGTTACCTTGATTGCAGACAATCGAAAATCTAAATACTATTACCGCAATCACCACCTTTTACAATGATAGTTAAACATGAAGGTGATAATAACATTACATTGAAAGACTATGGTTTATTCCAGAATGCCACAGAAATTTGCACAACTTCATTGATTGTTGAACTAATTTGCGGGGGAAATTAAATAGGAATGTGTAACAGCTGTTCAGCTTAGCTCACAATTATTCGTGCACTATAACTCATTTTCGAGCGAGTAGCTTTTGGGTATTGCGATAGTGTAATATATCAAAATGTATTAAATGATGAATCAAATAATTGTATACTCGAAATTAGCATATCGGCGTACTATGATTGAACATTGTGCAACATTTTGCTGTGCATAGTTCGTTTGGCTATAGCATTCTCTATTTGATACATGATTTACGAATGCACTTAACATGCTAAACACTCTCATTACCATTGGCATGTTTAATAAGCCACTAGGGTTTTCAAGGACTGGCAATGTCAGGGTTACCACTAGAAATTCATGCAAATTACGGCCGAGGGGAGAGGACCTATCATGGAAATACAATGTTTACATTTACACAAAATTTGTCGTAGAAATATTTTGAAGATCACAAAACAAACACTCAGTTTATATTTGCATCATACTTGTTCCATTATTGAAACTTGGTCAAGTCATTTCGGTGTGACCTTTTAAACAAACATTACAGTAAGGTGTACTTCAACGCGGGCTTCTTGATATAAATATTGATTCAACTCGCCCTATTTTTACAACGATTTGGAATTTGAACTGTGCAGATATACACGTGTTTTTTCAGTGCACTAGGAAATAACAATGCCTGGTGTGTGTTATACTTCATTAATATATTGAATGTTCATTGCGTTCCGGCCGTACATTATATTCCATCCATACATCACACGATGCACCTGTTCCCAGGCGCACGCACCTGTTCACAAATCGCTGATTACTAAGCAAGGGTTACTTGAGGGGAATCAGGCGGAGATCTGGTGCACATTTCGTTCCATAACTGAAAAGCAACTTAAAAGTTCTGCTATTCCACCTACCGTCTGTTTGAATTTGTGCTGGACCAAGGATGCAGACCCTGTAAATTATATCGCTCATCTGAAGTAAGAATTACGATGGGAAATATACATCCACTTATCTTTGAAGAAATGGAAAACCGCACTGCTCTAATTGACGTCATAGAAACATCTAGTGTTAGTCAGCACGTTTGTCATTCCGAAACAAAGGAAGAATTTATCATTTGCTACATTCCTCGTTCCATGAAGGGATATCTATGTTTTTGTTTTTGTGTGTGCACAAGTGGTGTTCATATCAACTAGGACGCCTTCCCGACCTAGCAACAACTGAGATATGCATACCAATATTGGACAACCTATAAATAACCTACGTGTGGAGCAGGGAACCACATCGTTCTAATCTCTTTACCAAAATAAAATATATCCATACATTTGAATACATAAGAAGAACTTCCCATTATATAAACATTGCGTTTGTCTGTGCCGACAGCTGTATACCATTAACTCGTTTACATGTTTCCACATGAGTATGTACATGCTAACGAAAAATCGTGTTGTAAATGATTGTAGGTATTTCATCGTCATTGCATGGTAGAGCTTCGTTCAACTGCCTGTTGATTCAATATATATGTCATACATGTATGTCTTGTCTTGCTGCGACAAGAGTGACACGATGTGTTTGTGCATTGTGAGTGAAAGCCTTCGTGTCGATCTTTAAGGTGTGTATTCTAGTTCATCATTGTTTAGGTCCAATACAGACACCTACGAGCTCCCGTCCGAGCTGCTCTGTACATGAATTGACCGGTCTTTATTCTCTGTGTGTGTTCTTCCGTCTACAGTGATAAGACGGATTCCGTGCCGGATGACACCGTGGTGAAGGCCCGAGGACTCCCGTGGCAAGCGTCGGACCGAGACGTCTTCCGTTTCTTCAAAGGCCTCAACATCGCAAGGTAACACATATAGATTGATTAACCCTTCTTCTGTCACATGAGATGCTTTGCCACGCAATTTGTGTCTGTGTTATTGGAGTGATAATGCCTCAGTGGTGTCAAGACCCCGCAAAATAACACATACAGGCATTCCTGTCATGTCTGTGTTTTAGGTTTTATTGTAGGTAGCTAACTTCAGCCTGCGTTTAGGTTAGTGTTAGGATGTCTTGACCCCAACCCTAACCCTTCGCTGAATCTATAATCCCTGTACCCCTAAAACCCAAGATTGCCCAAACACATTCCTCTTAAATTTTTGAACATCTTATTGTTTCGTTTCTATACACACACGTAATCAGATCAACGGTGCATTGTCGCCTTATAAAAGGAAATTATGATCTTTAATAAAAATGAATGTATTTATTTAATTTCCCGTACAGGGGCGGTGTTGCTCTGTGCCTGAACACCCACGGGCGAAGGAACGGGGAGGTGATGGTCCATTTCGAGAGCTCTGAACAGCGGGACATGGCTCTCCAGAGACACAAGCACAACTTGGGCAAGAGATATGTGGAGGTAACGAATACTGGCCAACCCATGACGAAAATGTCCTCAATTGTAGTTTTTTTTGTTTTTTTGGCGTAAACTGTCTTCAATTATTAATCGCTTCGGAAATTACTTTTAACATAATATGGGATAAAGAAATGTGAGATACACAAAGGTGACGAACACTGACGGAGCCATGGCGGACGAAAATGTCCTTATTGTTTTGCAGAAGCTGGATGTTATATTGATACGATTAGTTCAACACCATCCAAGTTTGAAGCTAAACTGTGTACTTTTTTGTGTTTGTAAGAAACCTCTCAAGCGATAGGTATTCCAGTTGGTAGTTTGAGTTAATTGGCCTGTCAAACGAGGGGACATTTCACACAACCTGATAAACAAAAATACCACATTCTTTTGAGCGAAAGCGTTTTGTTTCACTCCTGAATATTTTTTTTTCCCACATCGTGAACAACAAATTCAAAATTGTCCTTCTGTACTTCCAATGGAGTTCAACACTTAAATGATTGACCTCACAATAACCATCATGTCACTTAATCAATTTTCGTATTTTGTAGGTTTTCAAAGCGACTGGGGATGAGTTTATCAGAGTTGCCGCAGGTAAGTGTCTCTGCTTACTCTCTATCATTTTATATTGCAACTTGCACCTTGAATTATTTCTTTGTGTGTGGATGCTATACTAATCTAGAAAGCATACTTTAACCCTTTGATGAATGAAATGTAGATGGTATGAATTACACTGAATAGAAGTAAGTGGATGAAGGGTCTTTGTTAGGACATAGTTTAATTAGTCATACGTTTAAAATTATACATTTCTCATCTTTATCTTTGGAATCAAACTATAGCTGAATACCAATACCAGAAATCGTACAGAAAACGGAAACACATATTATTCATGCTCTCTCTTTCTCGCATTACTACTTAGGTACATCTAAAGAGGCGACGTTGTTTTTGGCAAGGGATGAAGGCCACATCATAGTGCGCATGCGTGGCCTCCCGTTCACAGCAACAGAGAAGGATGTGGTATGTAAAAATTACACGTAGTTGCGTTACTCCTCAATCCTCGTAGAAATTTCCTCCAAGATATGTATACCCGGACTTTTAAGGCAGATTACCGCCTTATGCCCGTTTTTTTTTTATACTATTCTGGCATAATTCCTTAGAATTTCTTGGAAATGTTACATACATTGGTATTCCAAAAATAAATCCTTTCATTTTTCAGTAACATTTTGTTTTTGCAAGGAGTTTGCAATGACTGTTGGCTCGTTTGCTTCTTGGCATTGGGTTAAATAAGAGATGTCTTCTGCCCCTATAATGTGATGGGTCTACACTCAGTATACTCCAGCCATGGGCGGAAATCGCTCCCCGAAGGTGGAGGGGACATGTTTTTCCTCAAGAAGTAGCTGAGCGGGGGGGGGGGGGGGGGGGGGGGGGTAGTGATGGGATTATTTTGAGGTTTTTGTTTTTTTTCTTCGTTTTTTTTTTATCCCGCCCAGTTTCTGAAAATGCTCTCAGTGTGTGTGTGGGGGGGGGGGGGGGGGTTATGGCGTTTTCGAAAAAAAAAATTACGAACGAAAAATAGTGGGGGGGGGGGACATTTGATATTGTGCCCCCCCCCCCCCCCCCCCTTCGAAATGGTGGGGGGGGGGGGGGGTTATGGCGTTTTTTCGGTAGACGACCAAAAATAGTGGGGGGACATTTCATATTGTGTCCCCCCCCCCCCTTAGAAATGGTGGGGGGACGCCAGCCCCCCATCCCCCCCGGGATTTCCGCCCATGACTCCAGCTGGTCCAATCTACAACTTATGTACAGGCAAAACATTGAAACTTCCCTACTAAAAATATGATTGAGCCAGCTTAACCAACCCATATTGCTTGATACTCTAATTTTAAACTCATAAATTGTTCCCTGTAGTCATAATTATAACTACATAATTATCATCGTATGCCTGTGATAGAAGTATGATTTAGACCAAATGGGAAGGTACCATTTGATGGCAGCCCTTGTCTAATTTAAGTGTGTGTGGATATTCTCCAGGTGGACTTCTTTGGTGTCGAGGTTCCCGTGGCCGGTGCGGAAGAGGGCATCCTCTTCGTGAAGCAGAAGAACGGGAAGATGACCGGGGACGCCTTCGTGCTCTTCGCCTCGGAGGATGCCGTCTCAAAGGCTCTGGCGAAGCACCGGGAGTACCTGGGCAACAGGTACATCGAGATCTTCAGGAGCACCACGGCAGAGGTGCAACAGGTGGGTATTGGAGGGGTCGGTGGTGGTCGGGTAGGGGAGGGGGAGTGGGGAGGTAACAGCGAGAACAATCTGACAAGTGGAATGGAAAGTTGGCAAATAGAATAAGAGAGAGTGACTGTAACAGGAATATATTTTTAAAAAAAAGGGTGGGGGGAAATGGAGAGAGGGAAGAGAGAGAGAGAGAGAGAGAGAGAGAAGGAGAGAGGTACAGTATAATGATATCCACAACGTGACATTGAAGAGCAGGGGAGCAGGGGATCGAGAGATAAATAGTTGAGACGGGTAGAGGAAGATACAAAGATAATTTTATGGAAATTAGTGCTTTAGAATTGGCATATTGATGTACTGTTATTGGTCCAGATAAAGACAACTCAGGCCCATGGACAGTGCTTATATAATCATATCACCCATCACTCTCCACACTCTTCCACCCTCCATAGGTTCTCTCCCGGGTCCAGTCGGAGCCGATCATGGCCGACGTGCCCCAGCAACCCATGATGCCCCCAATGTTCCCCATCCACATGCCCGCCATGCCGCCCCCACCGCCCCAGCATTTCATTACCGCGGGGGTGGTCCGAGACTGCATCCGCATGCGTGGGCTTCCGTACAACGCATCTATCGAGGATATCATGCTGTTCTTGGGCGAGGCAGCCCAGTACATCCGCCCACACGGCGTTCACATGGTGCTCAATTTACAGGTAGCTGTCATACTTATGTTTGTAGTTTTCTCCATCGGTTTCTTCAAAGATTATTTTATTCAATGATGCTAAACCAACGAAAATGAGCGACACAAATTAATAGAACGAGACTACATGATGAAGTTGAATAGAATATATATAGTTTGTTTAAAAGAAATCAATGTTTATATAATTCGGCCTTGTGATCTTATGGTCGTGCTACAACTCTCTGTTTTCGTAGTTCTTTGTATCCGCTCCACGTCATTCGGTATCAACAATCTGAACAGGTGCAATTACTTTACAGAATGCATTCACAAGTTTTAGCTTTCTTTGCTTTTTACGAATAAAAGACTAAGAACCGAGCCCTTCCTTTCTTTTGCAGGGTAAACCAAACGGCGAGGCCTTCATCCAGATGACGTCAGCGGATCGTGCGTGCATGGCTGCGCAGACGTGTCACATGAAATACATGCGGGAGCGCTATGTGGAGGTGTTCCAGTGCTCAGGCGAGGAGATGCAACTGGTTCTGACCAGCGGGATCCGGAATGAGAAAGCTCCCCAGCCGCAAAGTAAGATTCCTAATGGTGATGGTGCGCCCTTGGGTTGTCAACGCCATTTCTCTTCGGAATCAGGCAGTGATTGGTTTTGGAGGGAGGAGGGGGTGATGGTGGAGGAATATTGATGTAAAGGACGGCTGAGATTTTTTAATAAAGCAGAGCCGTCATTTCATTGCACATTTTATCTGAATAGATAACTGTTATTCAAAGACTGCTATATTAAGAATGAATGTCACAGCTAATCAAAATGTTCTTATAGTCAAGCCAAGGATAATGTCGGGGCTTTATCCATGCCCTAAAACTCGAATATGAAATAAATCTTACCACGCTGCTGTAGTTAATATGACCATCGATCTCGTTATCGATGTTCATCCTCATGATAACTCATCATGTACTCTTTATCTTTCCTCACAACAGTCAATGCAATATCGCCTACAACTCCTCTGGCCTTCCCTCCGCCGCACCACCCACATGCCCAGCTTCACCATCCGGGCCACATGCCGCCCGTCAGCTCCGCCATGATGCCCAGCATGTCCCCGCTCCAAGGCCACCCGCATCCCGCGGCCGCAGCGGCAGCAGCAGCAGCCGCCGCCGCGTCAGGCCAGCACCCGCAGTTGCCACCCGGAACCACATTCCTGCACCAACAGCAGCTGGTGTACCTGCCACCTGGCTTCCCCAGCCCGCCGGTGTCGCCCACTGGGCATCACCTGTACTACCAGGGCACCCACGGCCACGGTAACGGGAACGTTGCAGCGACGGCGGCTGCCGTAGCGCAAAGCAACGCTATGATTCGGCTTCGCGGACTCCATAACGGAGCGACCCCTCACGATGTCGCGAAATTCTTCCAGGGCTATGGGGTAAGTAAAAGTACATCCTCTAGATAAATGACGTCACTTCGATGTCGCTTTGTTGTAAAAATGGGCGTGTGGATAACTTACACAATTCGTATGGGTTGTTCTATATCGATGGTAACCATGGTTCAAAGGTCAACATGAAGAGACACCTACGTGAATTGGAATGAAATATTTCCAATGTTAACACTTCAATGTCGGGAAGACGTTGCCAATAAATTAACACAAATGGCAGTAGTCACATCGTCGGCTTACCTGTTTTAGCAGTTTAGTCATATAGATGACATTGGGACATCCCAAACACACTGACTGTAATTTTGCGGAACACCGTTTGTTATTAACATATTAAAATGCATGAATAAAGGTGACAATAATATCTGTGCATGTTTTACGCGTTTACCACAAACATGATAATACTTTGGAAACTTCACGTTTTGGGGGCTAAGTGGAATATAAAATGGTACGCAGATAATGGTATATTAACTGGCGGTGGGCTGGTGTAGACGTAATTTAAAAGAGTAGATCATGATCAGCGGGGTTGGTTGGGCTGGACGAGCTGATTACATGGGTGTATACCCCTAGAACACACCAAGGCAGGTAGGTCAAAAGAAAGCCCACAACAACAGCAGGAACACAGGAAGCGATCTTAATTAGAAGTGTAATTTAAATTTTACTCAAAGGCAGCGAACAACCTTGCTATTATCGGCGAGGTATCAATATGCAAAGAAACTCAAATATGACTCCACTTTCTCTGTGTTTTTTTCTTCTTGATAAATTGTGTTTCCTAATCCTCCGAAGGGACTAACCTCAGCCCGCGGGACGGAATCGTGGCCATGACGTGGCGATCACATGAGGGGGTATAGAGGGAGGCTTTCGTTCCCCCCTCTGTACCCAACTTTCAGGGTGAAAATTCT
This sequence comes from Arbacia lixula, assembly GCA_963669155.1. NCBI lineage: Eukaryota > Metazoa > Echinodermata > Echinoidea > Arbacioida > Arbaciidae > Arbacia > Arbacia lixula. Next base: position 11,705,955 of record OZ022581.1, on the reverse strand, counting down.
AACTATGCAATAGGTATAGCGACTTGATACTAATTTGCATTCTAACCATGGGGCATACGGTGATTGATTGATTTCTTGTTTATTGTGGTTGAGATGAGGTAATGGTACATGGGAACAACGATTTTGTTACAGTGGAAAATCGTATGTAGAAATCATGGTGCAAAGAGAAACCTTAAGAGAAATCTTAACCAACGTATTTTCCACAATTTTCCATTGTTCAAGAGCCCAAGACTCAGACATGAAAATCGGTGACGCGACAGTGATAATTTCTGTCTTTAACCCTTCCTGCCCCATGTTATGTAATTTGTGTGCATTATTGGTAGCACAATGCAAACCCGACACACATAGAGTTAATGATAGTGTACATATCCGATGTTAACGGTTCGAATTAGATTCAAGAACATAACGTTAGTCCACCTCCTTCTTGCTCGATGTTAGGAGAACACATTTTGCAGCCAATAATTTTAAAACAGTTAGTTCTCAAAAACAAGCAATTAATTCCGAACAGAGGCACCACAGTGGTGTTTGAAAAGTTGCACCATCTTTGCACCTTGATTTCGTCTTGCTTTGGAATAAATATTCATGGTGTCGCTGGGTCACATGGTGTCGGTATGAGAGGTTTCGTTTCTAGGGATGCTGGAACCACAAATATTTTGCATGTGCTTTTTCATGGTATACTTACAGGAACTATGGTACACGCTGGTGGTGTGTTTTTCTCTTGTGGTTTGAGGGTTTTATATGACCTGGAGCTTCATGATTAAGGGCCCTATCCTTCTATATACAATTTTCCATTGGTTCTGTGGTGACACACATCATAATGATGACATAATCTTCCATTTGCAAACTATCATGGTTCATGAGGTGGTAGTGGTACATTACATCATGGATTCTCTCACTCACTCCTCTTTTCTATCCTTCTGTTCATATTACGGAAACTTGGGGGTGCATGTGTCGTAAGACATGTTAGGAGATTGCGTGTAGGGGTGCACTACCCTTTAACTAGCCCCTGTCCGTGTAATTATTTGACCCACCTCCAGAACGTAGTGACCAACATTCAGCAGAAAAATGCAACATACCCTAAGTTATCATTCCGTTACTTTTTCAGCAACATTTCGTACCAACAAACTATCAAGGTCGCAACACATTAGGAAGCAGCGTCCCCTTCCCTACCATACACGTTGAGCTAATCTTGAAGTCGCAGTTTGTTAAACGACAGTTCCTCCTGGTTCCTTAACGTACGTTCCGTTTACATAAAATCGATTATAGAAAACCGTATGGAAAATACAAATCGTAACGCATTTTTGCGGATGTTTTGGCCCGATCTGTTCCTATTGCTTTCAAATTCTTTGCGTTAAGAGGAAAATTGAATTGAATTGATTGAGGTGAAAAGCATCAACAAAACAGATTTGGTAAACAGGCTGATACAATCAGACATGTGTTTAAACTTTTAAATTGTTTTCTAGATTATGTACATAAATGAGTAGACGTTTTGACAGAAAGAAGTCAAGCATGAAAGTATGTGATGTGATTTGGTCACAAGTACCTTACACACATGTCTACAATGTTGCTCACTTTTAAGGAATCTTAAAACATCTCATCATAAACATCATGCATGTCTGATGTGTATCACCCTTATCCTAGTTTGCTCCTTCGTTTGCCTGTTTACCTGCTTTCATGGTCGCGTTCTCCTGTGTATAGCCATGGTAATCACAACAAAAGTGACAGAAAGACGTTTAGGGTGATTATGGACACACAAATAGAGGGGAATGCAGCGATTTTGATGCTTCGGGCTGTCCTTGAGATTTAATATAGTGCATTTGTGTTTTTAACCTCCAGACGACGGCCATATCAATTTGAATTCCAGACGGGTGGGAGAAACTATTTAGCGTGTTATTGATCCCGTTTTGACCCTCCGAAATAAATGTCGCTTTATCCTTTTCTTAATAGGCTTTCATTGAAACGCACATAGGTGGAAGATGTTAGGATATAAACAACAACTGACTCTATTATACCATACTTGTGTTTCTTTTACTTCAGTTCCACGAACTATACTATCGTGTATCTATTTTAGGCTTCTAAAAGAGTATGAATTGAGAAGGCCGATGGTAGCACTCTGGTGTATTAAAACACACTGTTGCGAATTTACATTCCAGTTAGCTCATGGATAAAATGTCAAGTGAATGAGTTAGGAGCGAAAGAAAGATATTTTAACGAAATCAATATAATCCTCATTTTTGCTGTCCGCAATTCAATTGTTTCTCCTGCCTGTTTTAAGTTTTGTTTTGACACTAAACGTTTTTGTTTTGTTGAAAATACGTATGCACGACGAACTCGTTGAGGTGTCATATAGTAAGGATAATATCTCATTTTGGTGAATATTTTCTGTATTACGATCACCGTTGGATGAGTGATAAGTGTCAAATGAATAACAAGCTCATAGCAGGCCCAAAATACATCATCTACATCTCATCCGTGTATCGACGCATTGCAACAATTATTGTTTATCTCATCTCATATTCCGACTCACTTCGGCCGAGAAAACTTGACTTCATGTTTTTGAGGGTCAAACTACTTTTCCGATCGAATATATGTTTTGATAAATCTTACGTGACGATCCACAATGAACCTTGTCCATTTCCTTTCACTCGCTTTGGCGACCGAAATAATGCATGTGTCTACAAAGACGAACATCGCCACTTTTCAAAGAGCGATTTTGTGCTTTTAACCATCATCTGACAACGTTAAACGAGAGAATATTAATTACAATTTGAGGTCTTCCAAATGTCAAACATTCAGAGAAGCAAAGTTAAGAGTGCTTGTGTTGAATTAACCTTTTTCCTCTAAATCTTCCCCCCGCAATTTCACATATTCGCAACTTGTATCATATGCGAGTACATCAGTACATCTTGTGTACTTGAGGTCGGGATTTAAGGTATTTATCCATTTGGAGTGTTGACAGCGTTTGATGTTCTAATTGTTGGCGTTTCTCTGTTTTTATCCATTAGGTACCCCCGGAAAGCGTTCAAGTGAGTCAAAATGGCGAGGCAATGGTGCCTTTCAGCTCTCAGGATACAGCAATCCGTGCGCTGCAGGACCGACAACGGCAATTCGCCGGCAAAATGGACCTCTACGTCGCCTAGCAACGGCGGAGAAAAAAAGAGGAAAACAAAGCAGGAGTGGATTTCTGCGGAGTCTTCATTGAAAAGAGAGAAAAAAAGAACCAAAAAAAGAAGCCTTTTTGACTTACTTGTTTGCTTGAACCTATATCCTCAAAACAGTGAGCAGTGGGACAGGGACGGAATGTGCAACTTCAGCCAGGGAGATTATCGATTCAGCTATCGCGACAATTTTCTTCGCATGATCGTCGCGCTGTGATTGGTCAGTCCTTAGCCATCACGTGATAACATGTTTTGCGCTTCATACAGCTGTCAATAGCATCATGGGACGTTACAGCATTGTAGTATTATTCAAAACACAGTAAGGGTTGAGGGAGTGTTTGGTAACATTTTGTGTATTAAATGAACGACAGCCAGCTAATAGACGTTAAACATTTAGGCCAGTCGTTGCAATTACGTTTCACCTCTGCCACTTTTTGAGTATATAGAGGTACCCATGTTCATGGCTGATATATTATTACAAAATGCGCTTGCCAGGTTGGTTGGGTAAATAGAGCATTTAGTATTTTGTGCACCGAATGCCATGTTGAAAAGGTAATACGAAATATTTGATAAGATATATCAAGCTAAAATGTGTGCATATATTTGTGCCTGTGAGTGTGAAAAAATAAAAAGATTTTTCTAGTACATCTCTCTATAATTCCAACTCTTGAATAATTATTAGTACATTAACCGAAAAGTCACCGTATTTTATATCTCTTTCTTTGTACAATGTATCTTAATTTGTTACATGCTTGAATATCTTACTTTTCCAGCTCACGTTTTTAAATAAATCTGAAATCGGTTTTTGAGATCCACGCCGTATTGTTTATTTCAATTTAAATTCATTATTATCGCAACTCAAATTATGAAATTGGGCGTAGAGTGTCTTTTTAGGGACACACATTCCTAACTTTACCTTCCCCCTTCTGTTGTCACACATGCAATGCTAGTGTATGTTAATAGCAGTACAAATTTGTCTTTTGGAGATTAAAACTCTGCATATATTTTTCATGATTTCATGAAATGTATGCATTTTTCGTTAACTTGCCATACTAAAACAACATAAACGACATTTCTTTTTCTACCGGTACATGGAACAAAGCTCTTTCAGCCCTCCTCAATTAATCCTGAATGATATTGTTATTGGAAAAAAATATATATTTTGCTTTTCTGTGTATTCGCACAACCTATCTGCGCTATCGTTATTCAATTATAATTTATTTCAAACTGAAAGTGGTAATGAACTAAGTATATACCGTTACTTCAGAAGTTTTCGAATGTACTCCGAATATAAACACTTTTTTGTATATAAATTCCAAGTAATTTTCAATATTAAATGTGTTTTTGTAAATAACTGTTGTCTCATTCGTAATGGCAGCACCAAACAGTGCCTTATTTTATCAATATGGTTGTCTTCCTGCAAAAGCTTATTCGCTTTGTCCAGTTTTAGACTTCCATCATGATCTTAGCCTAGCTTTGTTAATTTTCTAACTCTTCGTTAGCAGCCGCTATTCAATTTTGATATGTCTATAAAATTGCATGTTTTTGCAATGCATTTGTGCACGACAAAATCCCGCAGTCTTCCAGGTAAATTTTGCATTACCAAATTTTGCAAGCGATATGTCATGATTTTGCACCATGTACAAAGTATGGCACATCGTATTTGCAATTTGTGTACTCCATTGCATTTGAGTTGCCTTTTAAGTAGTTTTTTATAGTCTAATTATCTAGTTATTACATGAGTGCCTTTATAATGGTAAGTGCCGACACACTCATACTATTATATTAATGCTTCGATTGCCTTTATTACGCGATCTTCCATTGATTGTGTCTCACCTGAACGCGTTCTTTCATGTCAGTTGATAGTTCGTTTGCGAAGGTGTTGTGTATTATATTTGAAATAACTTTAACCCGAGTATGTGAGTATAAACTCGTATCAAAGCATTCATACCTGGCAGTATTCTTTGGTGTTGGTAGACATAAAAATCCTTTTGATTTCGGTAGGCATTCCAGCATTGCCACAGCTTTTGTTGATGTGATGCCAAAATGCTTACCTACGAAGGGATTTTCATGGCAAAGTCCTTGCATTTTTGTCTTCATTCCAGGGTTAGGACTGACGAGTTTGATTGAGAAATTGAAGAAATAAGATTTTAAAAGTCTAGAATATGATATAGCGATATTACAGGAAAAAAAACTATTGTATGATATTGAAAATTATGAATATTTAGCACATTTAGTCTTTATGTTGTAAAGTCGTATTGAAATTTACTTATACGTTTGCAAATGTTAGAGTTTAGAAAGATATACTACGATTATCTTGAGTTGTGTAATGACCGTAGATTAGAAAGAAATGTATTCTAGATGAATGTTAAATAAGACATGCCTAAAGTATTGAGTACGACACATTGCCTATACAAAGTGTAGTGAAATCTGTCACGTGTGGCTTCAGCTTATCATTCGTATTTCCAGATTTCTAATGTATATTTTGTTTTGTTTTAAGTAGCATTATGCACTTGCCACACATACACACGCACACACACATACATTTAAACAATATATATATTTTCTCTCATATTTGTACACCATGTTCATGTGAATTTGAATTTGTATATCAGTACGTCTTGTCTACCATTTTGTTTGTGTTTTTTGCGTTTCCATTTTTGTCGTAAGCTAAAAGAGGTTGAAATTTTCAGCTCAGTATATATTTTTTAAAATTCCATCATTTTGTTGCATGCTTATAGTAAATGTCGGTCTGTAACCACAATTCATGTTCGTTTCAGCACGGAAATTATTTCTTTTTCTTTTTCTTTTACAAAGATATTGATTGTTAACATGGAAACAGACGGTATAAATAGGTAAAGGCATTCTACACTGAAAAGTAGAAAATGCACATGAATTACTGATTTATTGAGCTTATGTGTGGCCCCAAATAACTCTTAAAATGTCGAAAAGATGCATAAGTCCCAGAGGCGCTTGGGAAACGCATCAAAGAGACACACTAAAGCTCATGAAATGTGTGTTTTCTCTTCAGTTGCTTATAATGTTTTTGTTAATACCCTACTCCGAAAACTTTGTTACATAAAAATTATTGTCTGATAGTACTTGTTAACAGCCTGACAAAGGGGAACAAAGCATGGAAATATTTTTAGAGACCGCTTTTGTCAGGTGTAGATAATATACCCCACGTATTCACTTTATTATCATCGCAATGCCCATCGACCAAACAATTATGTGTCGTTCCTAAATGTTTGTGTTTCAAATATTGTATTAAAGATTAAGCATAGCAGTAGCGTATTTTTAGGAAAACGACAAAACAAGAAAGAATCAAAGAACGTTTTACAAATCACAATAGCTGTACTTTACTTCTGGTAGCGTGATATGTAGTCATATGTTAAGGTTTCTGTTTTGACTTGAAATTCATGCTTCAGCCTTAACAATACACTATCCAAAATAAACAGGAACAGATATTTGCTTGGAATATCAATGAATTTCAGCAAATTAATCATGAATACACATTTGATGTTTCTTAAAGAAGAAATGTAAAAAAAACTTACCGATTCGATGAAAGTGTTACATGTACGGATACTACGAATTTCCGATAATTTCGTATTACTCGTACTACTGAAAATCAGAACTGCTATACTTAATCTTTCACGTAATGTTTTACTTTCACTGACGAGTTTTTTTTTCCGGTTGTGGGAATTGTGGTTTTTAAAAAGCATAAACGCCAGGGGTACAGGGTATACTAAAATGTGTCTTGTCACAAAGTGATGCAGAACACATGTGCTACGCATGATACGTGCAATATTGTGATCATGAACAAGAAAAGAGTGAGAGAGCTGGGAAACGAGATTTTCTTTCCATCTCTTATAGAATTAATAATTGATTAATCAATGAGTTAGCAACTCTGCGTGTCCAGAAAATGCCTTTCGATTTTTTTTAATTCAATAAATGATATTTTGATTCCAATAAGGTATTTCATTGATTTACAAAGCTACATGAAAGTGGAAAGTTGTAATTGTGAAATGCCTAGAATATTATTATGTAACATTACTAGTTCGTGAATATCTAAAAAAAATAATGATCGTAAATATGTCTATGGCTTTTAAACACCAGCATTTAGCAATACACCGATGATTGACAGCATGACAGGTCAATAACAGATGGAAATATGTCAAATAAATGCAGAATTTCTTTGACATTTCCCCCATCAATGGATTATGAGAGTGATTCCAATGTATGTATGAATTCCATGTATTTTCCATTCTAGAAAGCTCAAATAAATTTTCACGACTTATGTATCTATAAAATTGTTGCATGACAGTGTATCATTTATTATGTTATCTGGCCGTGATCTGTGTAGGCCCTACATGTATGTCAGTATGTGTATGTGTATATGTATGTGTGTGTGTGTTTGTGTGTTTGTGTGTGCGTGTGTATGTGTGTATGTGTGTGTGTTTGTTTGTGTGTATTTGTGTGTCTGTGTCTGTGTGTGTATGTGTGTGTCAATGTGCACGTGTGTGTTAATGTGCGTAATTAAGGGAAGCGATGAAATAAAGATGGCTTCGAGATAAACTGAGAGGAAACAAATCGCCAAATGACTGACATGGGAAGGAATAATTGAAAAAGTTACAAAGGAATGAAAATAACATAATTCATAGGAATGAATAACAAAAACTAAATCATGAACAAAAATGATGATACATGTACCAGACACTATAATGAAACGTTGCAAACTACCAGCGAGGTATAAGTTTCAGCTCTGTAAATGTATCATACGTTAAAGTAATCATGATATGTATTAAATGGATAAATGGATAATCATGGAAACAGTTGTAGAAATGTCAGGCTTTTTTTAAGGAGATTGTTTGCTTTCTCAATTTCAGACAACCAAGCTACGTTCTGTACAGCGTTTTGTTTATGGTTGTACAAATAATTTCCTGTTAGCCTAATAACTTTTATTTTCTTTTTCAAAATGTGTCATCCCTTTCCTCTATATTTTATACATTATGTGCAATTCCCTCTCCCTTCATTAACTCACACTTGAGAACGGCATATACCACATCAAAGCAATAAATACAAAACTCATACTTGTATTTCTTTTAATTTTAATTACAGTTCATGCAAACTCAACACATTGGTAACGGCTCTAAGTTTGATTATATGCAGACGCTAAATTTGTATTAAAAAATAGTTATAGGGGGATATTGATTTAACATAAATCCGTGTTCATAGTCCGGCTCTTGACCGCCAATCCCCTCATTCCCCCACCCACCCACATCCCAGCTCATGTACCCCCACTGGACACGTAACTCTGAATTGTCTGGATCTGGATAAGGGAGGGTCGCGCACCCCTCACCCCACGCCCCTCCCCCTACCCCCCCCCCCCCCCCACACACACACACACACACATACTCTACACACATCCCCATCCCTTAAAAGTGAGGAGTAGTAGTGGCCAAGATTAAGTGCCGTTATTATGGAAAAACAGTTCTGTCGTCATCACGGGGATTTTGATTTCATTTAATCAAATGACCCCTTCCTGGTATCTTGAAATAAACCGGACCCAAGGTCATGATGGCTATGACAGAACTGCACTCCGTTGATTGGTACCATGGTCTTTACCACTACTACCCCCTTACCTCTGTGTGTGTTTGTGTGTTTGTGTGTATACAAATTCCATCCTTCAAAACAAAAGTAACGTTAGGTGATCGAGGAATTGCTTGTGTAGCCCCCAAGGCTCTGGAATAGCTTACCCCTGGAAGTTAGGAAAGCACTATAAGTAAACAACTTTAAATCAAAGCTCAAAACACACCTATTCTTCACCGTCTCCCAGATTATATTGTAATACAAAGCAAGTAAAGCATGTATTTTGAAGTACCTATCTTCAAGATATGTTGCTTTGGGCGTTTAATCCTTCTCCGGTCCCTTCTACAAAAATGAAATAATGTGGTCGCATTTTCCCAGGTAGCCTCATCAATGAGAACACTGCTTTTCCCTGAGGGCTCTGCATTATTACCCCAGTCACTGGATCAAAGGATCTCATCAGGTCCCAAATTTGGAGCAGCTATGTGGATTAAGATGTTTTTGCTGGAAAACACAAGTGGCAGCTGCTAGGTTCGAACCCTTACCCTCTTGATTGAGAGTCAATGGAACGATCCACTACACCACGCCACGTCCACTGATTGAGAAATTAGTACTGTACAATTTGAAATATCTTTCCGATTGTTACGATGAAGAAATTCCTAAATATGAAACAATCTATACTGTTTTAAGATGAAACAATATGAAACAATTTATACTGCTTATACAATTTATACTTCTTTTATACAATTAATACTGTTTTAATTATACAATTTATACTGTTTTAACCGAACAAGGACATCACACTGTAATCATTAAGATATTTTTATTGATTTAATTATCGTTTTGCGAGAATGCATTGGCCGTGACGAGTACATATTTATCTATAAATCTTGTATGTGTTATATCAACCGGATAATCATTTCAGTTAACAAACTGCACGAGGCAAATTACAAATCACACTTGAAAATACACAAAGTCACATGAAAGGCTCAATAAGTTTTCAATTAAAGAGTACCGAAGTGTGACGTCATTGAAGCATGTTGTCAATGCAACTGTTTATCGTGCGTAAAGCACATATCGGTGATCCCAGTGGGGACTCTCATTAGGTGTGCCCAACACTGGCCCGCTCGATAGTATCGTACCATTATGAGTGATCATGTTTAGAAGCTGTAACCTACATAACAATGAATATGACGACACCACTGCGATACTCTGTAGGAACTGGTGGATGCAAACCGCGCCTTTTTTAATGATAGGCTTCGAAACTGTTCGATGTATTGATACTTATGGCCCATTGTGGTTGTGGATTAAAGGGATAGTTCACCCTGAAATAATTTTGGTCTCAATGAAAGGAGACGCATGAAAGAAACGTATTAGTGAAGGGTTGACGGAAATCCGTCAAAGGAGAGGAACGTTATTTGATTTTTAAATTTTGATTTTGTGTCTCCTTTTATTGAAATCAAAATAATTTCAGGGTTAACTATCCCTATAAGCATATTTATTATGAAAAGTGAATTTTGTGCATTGCTAATCAAACTCTTCACATCCTTGGCTATACATTAATACACGTACGGAGTGTATGACAATATTTTTCATCTTCACGCGCCTCGAAGACACCATAGAAATTGACGAGGAGAAACATGATCAGGGAGCCAGCGCATGTGCATACCACACCGAGGGCGCTAGATAGGATCAAGTGCTTCCGATTGTCGGCAGCATTCCGCAGTAGCCATGCGAGAGCGGCTCGGCAGTAACACAGACACAGTCCACTCAGCACCCAGGCAATGATCTGTAATGAGGAGTAGCAGGAGCAGGAGGGGCAGGAGCAAGAGGAGCAGGAGGAGGAGCAAGAGCAAGTGGAGGAGGAGCAGGAGTGACCGGGAGGAGCAGCAGGAGCAGTAGCAGGAGGAGGAGCAAGAGCAAATGGAGGAGGAGGAGCAGGAGTGGCCAGGAGGAGCAGGAGGAGCAGGAGCAAGAGCAAGTGGATGAGCAGGAGGAGGAGCAATAGCATGTGGAGGAGGAGGAGCAGGAGGAGGGGAAGGGTGTGGAATAGGGTGTGCGGTGAGATTGGATAAATTAGTAGGAGAAAGTGTTGGGTGAAGCGAGAGAGAGGGAGAGGTAAGACAGAAACAAAATTAATGATAATCACAAACAAACCGAACACTATCATTACCATGCTTATTTCCACTAGTTTCTTATGGTCGTGGCATGTTATGATATTTCGAGCTTATGATATAAAGGTTGAATGAATTACACGAAGCCTTTGGGATTTCTGCGAGTACTAGGAATAGTTATGCAACCACTTTATTACAATGAGACTACAAGAAAATTATTAAAGAAAGAGAAAGAATAAACACGAAGATGGCATTCGTCAATTTTCCATACCACTTATAGGGGAAAGTCGTCCTATAATGCAGGCATGTCCGCTTCCGGTCTCATGCACGAGTTAAGTAGACCGGAAATGGACATGAATAAAAACAAAATCCGAATGTCACCGCGCAGAGCATCTTGGGGCGACTTTTACTCATAGGCTTATGCAGTTTGGAGAATTTTCTCGGAAAATAATGTGAGGAAATTGCATAGAATTTGTCCTTCGGCTAAGGAATAATTTTTTTTAACGGAAGTAGAATGGCATATAGTAGATAATCTACCCATAATGCACCGCGCAGCGACATAGGAATGTTGTTTTTTGGTAGTCATGTCCGCTTCCGGTCTCATATATAGTACACTAGACCGGAAGCGGACAAGACTGCAAACAAAATCCGAACGTGATTGCGCAGTATATCATGGGACGACTTTTCCTTATATAGGCCTGTACAGAATGGACATTTTTTACGACAGTGATAATGAGGAAAGTACATATGTTTGTTTATATTCGGCTAAGGAAAGATTAGGATTGACTTACTATCAGTGCTGAGCCGAAGGCCGAATCCGGGAAAGGCGGATTCGGGCTCATGACAGCAACCACTAGGCAGTAGAGCGATGCAACAGCCCCGATGACACAGGACACGATCACCACTGTAAAGCTTAGCACAGGCTTCAACAGGAAGAGAAGAAACGCCGCCGAGGCTGAGAATTCCCGCAGCGGGACGGAGAGTTCGAAGGTCTTGCTGCCGTACGCGCTGGCTGAAAAACCTTGAATGGGCGCTAGTATCCCGTACAACATAGTGTATACAAAACAACAAATCGCATAGAGAAAAACTATTTGTCTACTAGATACATCGATGGAATGGGTTCTACCAGTGGAAAGCGGTTCGTTAGATTCATTGCTTTTAACAAGAAGCGAGTGGCTTTCATCTTTTGACAAGTTTTCATCGTATAAAGGATTTTGACGGAGGCAACCGCATGCATCATACGCTTGCGGGGAACCGTCATTCTTAGGTATGTATTCTCGCCGCGCGCAGGAAGTGGTGTTGAGGGCAATGAAGGACGCCAGACAAGCCATCATCAAGACGAACAAGAACGTGAAGAACGTTTCGGTTCCGAATAGATACGTAGAGGGCGCTTCATCCCAGGAGGTGCAGTTCTGTACCACCAATGTGCCGTTGATTAAGTTCTTGGTGATGTAAGTGCCATTGGCGATGCAGGCATCATCGTTTCTTCCAGAAAGCTGGATCAATGATACAGCTGCAGGTAGGAGCGTGCTCATTCCTTCCCCTAACCAGAACCAGTTGAAGAGGTCGGGTTTCAATAGCGACATAAATCCCACAAAGCTCACATTGGAAGTTTGATCGACAAGGGCAATGATGAACACCAAGATGAGAAAGGCGGTGCTATGGTACTTGCCATCTACTGACCAAATGGTGTACGAGTCCCAGAAGAAGATTAAGAGAAACGTCCCAAGTGTGCCCATGAAGAGTATTACGTAGTTGGTTAAAATCTCTGGTCGGTAGACGCAAGAGGGCGATAGATGGTTGAAGAGAAGGAAAGCGAGTGGTCCAGTGATGGCTACTTGAATCACCAAATTGGTGTAGGAGGTGATTTGGAATTGCTCCGGTAAACCTCTGGCAATGAGGACCGGTAGTTCTACCCATATACCTGATATGGATATCCATGACCCGCTCCCGAATATGACAACGAGTAGGATGACAAGAAAGCGGCTAAGTCTGGGATTATATCCAAGGCAGTTGCACATCGTGGCTATATAGTGTCAGCCTATCTCTGCCAGTCTGAAATTATAATGGTCAGTGGAATGGGGAGCAAATTCGCGGTGTGCCACTACAAACTCAGTGTCAGGTTGGCACGCCTTTTGGTCCAGCACCCGCCTCCCTGCTAACTCGCTGTATTCTAGATACACACTCTTCTGTTGGATGTCAATGACACTTACAGAGTTAATTCACGATACGTGTACGTACATCACAAATATACATCTTGCGCATCTCGCTAAGATCATGTCTTCTTCATATGAGCGATGTGATGTTCAATGCGAACAATGCCCTGTGCTTAAAAGACCTAGTCCAAATACCGGCATACATGGGGAGAGTTCGTGGTGATGACGTCATGAAGACGGCCCATATCTGCATTAAAAAAAAGGACGAGGGGAAGCGAGAAAAAAAAATCATAAGAAGATGTCAAAATGTGAGAAATAATTACGGTGGACAAAGAAACAAGAAATTTAGATGACAAAATAAGGATGATTATTTTCTTAAATTAGAAGCTTACATTAATTCACAATTATCATGCATAATACCATCAGTTTTCATGATCGGAGATGGCAGCTTTATCTGCACATCCCGATTGCAATATCATCATGTTAGTCTATATACCCCTATAACACCGTGGTGTTTTGAAGAAAACTGACTGAACTATAGCATGCGTTCATTCAAGAATCTAGGACATCCGCATCGTTTAAGGGTTCGATAGACCGAGGTTTCGATAGACCGAGGTACTTTTTTAAATTAGGGTAAAATATTTAATTTATGCGTCTTGCGACAAGCAACAACAAGCAACAACACACACAAACACGCATTTGAAACGCAAAATAATATAAAACATATATGAACGAACATTAGGCCAACCATGGTCAACATGGACATGAAGGTTGCGTCTACAGCTCACAGCTGTGACTCTAGTGGTTTATAATGTAAACAATAAAATGATAATTTTTCCATGAAAGAAAATCGTATAATTTATCGAACAAACAAATGTGATATTCATTGAAATTACACAAGCAGATAATATGATATTCATCCAAATCAAACAGGACAATTTTATGCAGCATATTGTTTACACAGTACCCAACCCTGAGTGGATATTTGGGCATTTATCACTCCCCTGAACGTAACAGGAACAGTTTCTGCGACAAGCAACAACAAGCAACAACACACACAAACACGCATTTGAAACGCAAAATAATATAAAACATATATGAACGAACATTAGGCCAACCATGGTCAACATGGACATGAAGGTTGCGTCTACAGCTCACAGCTGTGACTCTAGTGGTTTATAATGTAAACAATAAAATGATAATTTTTCCATGAAAGAAAATCGTATAATTTATCAAACAAAAAAATGTGATATTCATTATAATTACGCAAGCAGATAATATGATATTCATCCAAATCAAACAGGATAATTTTATGCAGCATATTGTTTACACAGTACCCAATCCTGAGTGGATATTTGGACATTTATCACTCCCCTGAACGTAACAGGAACAGTTTCTGCGACAAGCAACAACAAGCAACAACACACACAAACACGCATTTGAAACGCAAAATAATATAAAACATATATGAACGAACATTAGGCCAACCATGGTCAACATGGACATGAAGGTTGCGTCTACAGCTCACAGCTGTGACTCTAGTGGTTTATAATGTAAACAATAAAATGATAATTTTTCCATGAAAGAAAATCGTATAATTTATCAAACAAAAAAATGTGATATTCATTATAATTACGCAAGCAGATAATATGATATTCATCCAAATCAAACAGGATAATTTTATGCAGCATATTGTTTACACAGTACCCAATCCTGAGTGGATATTTGGACATTTATCACTCCCCTGAACGTAACAGGAGCAGTTTCTGAAGCCAACAGAATGAGTTCATATACTCACATATTGACTAAATATAATTTTGAGAACAAAATGTGATATTCATTAAAATCACACAAGCAGATAATATATTCATCCAAATCGAACAAGATAATTTTATGCAGCATATTATTTATACAGTACCCAGCCCGGAGTGGATTTTTGGACATTTATCACTCCCCTGAACGTGACAGGAGCAATTTCTGAAGCAAACAGAGTGAGTTCATATATTTCCATATTGACTTAAAATAATTTTGGTTTCATTTAAAGCCACGTAGTCCTACAGCTACATCGCTCTAACCAATACAATATCACATAAAGTACGCCTTTTACTTAAACTTATAAGTGTATTCCAATGCACAGATTTCAGATTTCGCTGACCATTGTTTTTCAAGGCGAGATGGAACCTCAGCGAAGTTTGTAAATAATGCACTCTGATTGAAGACTTTTTTCTTATAGCTTTAGTCCCGTATGCTGTGCATATACAATGATCTGGAGCTGGAGCTGCCAACTTAAAGCGATAGCTCACACTGAAGAATATACTGAGCTATCGCTGAAGAATATACTGAGGCTGCCTCACTTAACGCGAATCGTTAAGTGATGAGTTTCAGTAGACAAACACTCCAAAAGAATCTTATTCCGAAGCGAGAGATATGCATTTCCGAAAAGACGATTTATTGAAATACAAATTCTCCCATACCGAGGTGGTGTAGTGAAGTAGAAGAAGTAGAAGAAATACAGTTGGAGGTTTTAAACAAGTTGAGACTGGTCTTGGGTCGAAAGAACGAAGATACACGACTACCAGGTACTTTACGATGAGATGCTTTCTTAGCGGCGATCAAATGTATATTGGTTTTCTTGGCTTTTTTGCAATAGTTTTATACCAAAGCCAAGGCTATCTGTACAAGTTACCTACTGGTACTAGCAAAACAAGTGGCTGCACATTTATAAAGGGCCTTTGTTATGTTCCTCCTGGAACCAAGTTTACAGCTAAGATAAGCTAAGTCCGATGGTTGGAGTACAGACAATAGCAGCCTAGGGAGTGAATAGAAGCTGAAACAGTAGGCTGTACTTAAAAGAGATCTTCACTGCACACTGCTGTAGTGACAATATACATATATATGCTTTCGATTAAAGCAGAAACACAAAAGAAACATATTAGTGAAGATTTGACGAAAATTGGTCAAAAGAAAAGAAAGTTATTTGTTTTTAAAGGTTTGATTTTGTGCGAGGTGCTCTCCCATATATTGTGTACAAAATAATTCATTTTTTTTCTGTTTTTGACAACGGAATGAATTTTTCAGTATGTGTGTAAAAACGTATTTCTAATGATGCATCAAATGCACATGTAAAAGGATGCATATCTTTTTTGAGAAAATGCACATTTTCGAAAAAAAATTGTACACAACATATGGGAGAGGACCTCGCATGTGATGTCACAAAATCAAAACTTACAAATCAAATTACTTTCTTTTCCTTTGACCGACTTTCATCAAACCTTCAGTAATAGGTTTCTTTCTTCTGTCTCCTTTTATCGAAATCCAAATAATTTCAAGGTGAACTATCCCTTTAACGAGTCTCTTCCAGGGTCTGCGCTCATGCGACAAACAGACAGGTTTTCTACACGTGTATAAAGGGAGATTGGAAACGAATGTTTGCAGTGGTAACCTACTTTTGTCACGAGTCTCCACCAAATAACAATGGGACTCTTTGCATAGGTTGAACGCACAGGAACGAATATTGTTCTTCTGGATATAGTCGCACCGTGTATTACAATGGAACTTCCCTTCCTTCTCTTCGCTAAGAATAACACAGCCAGATTAGTTGGTTTATGCCTTTCAATGTACAGTGCTGGTGCATGCCTTTTAATTGTATATCTCACTTTTAATGGTCATCCTGTTTAAATCAAAGTTAATGATAAATCCAAAATCCAGATCCTGGTGATGACGCCAGAATAGTTCAGCTAGTATTTACGGTCCGTAAACATTTTCACTTCAACATCTTACCTTTAAATCGATACGTACATGCTATGACAACTTATACATTCTCGCCGTTGGGATCGTTGTTTGGGTGTTAATAAATGTTGTATGCAAATGAAATCTAAAATACAAAAAAATAAGTGCTAGAAATTTTGAGCAATAACTTGTTTAGGATATCACGGGATGTCATGGGAAAGCCGGCACTAATATTGACCGTCCTTCGGATGAAATTAAAGCGGATTTCAACAGTTGGTAAGTGATTTAAAAAACTTCCTGGTGGGTCAAATCCTTTGGTTGCATGTTTCATATTTCGAAATTGTAATTACAATTAGCAGCAACACCATACGCTCATGCCAGCATGAAAAAGATGGAAATGAGATGAATAACGAGAAAGAGAGATGTTGATAAGTGATTTAAAAAACTTCCTGGTAGGTCAAATCGTGGAGGGTTGATGTGTATTGAGTGTATGGTCGCGTGCATCTCTTATTCTTTCTCTCTTTCTCACTCCCACCCCTCTCTCTCTCTCTCTCTCTCTCTCTCTCTCTCTCTCTCTCTCTCTTTGCCTCTTATTTTCCCCTCTACGTCTCTCCATCTATGTTTTGTATTAGAACCAAAATTGACATCAATACTATGTCCGACAGGAGAAGTACATAACATGAGTTAATAAGAATATATCAGTTAGTTAGTATATATATATTTATTCGAGTATGTGTGCCTCTCTCTCTCTCTCTCTCTCTCTCTCTCTCTCTCTCTCTCTCTCTCTATCGACATCTCTCTTTCTCATTATCCGCCTCTTTTCCATCTTTTTTTATGCTGACATGAGCGTATGGTGTTGCTGCTAACTTTAATTACAATTTCGAAATATGAAACATGCACCAAAGGATTTTAAGCTAGGAGCCCAAGATCAACCACAAACAATTCCCGGGCATGTTTTTTTTATATAATCATTACAGAATGTTCATGTGTTGCGTTCCGACGAAAATGTAATATTTTATTTTATATACGAGGGTGATTTGGGAAGTATTATAGTCATAATCAATGAAAACTAATAACGGTCCATAGTGGCCGGGAGAGGTGTGTTTCAGAGGGAAAAACGAAGCGAATTGTCCAGATCAGTTAATGATTGCCTACTATTTGGATATTAGTTTCAACCGAAATGAAATCGCCTTCACCAATTCACCAAGTCTATCTTTTTAGAACAGTGTTAGAAGAGAAGTCGTATGGCCATGTTCGTGGTAATATATGGACGTTAGTAATAGAACCATACACCAGATCATCACAAGAGTAATTACACCTTGATTGAACCTAATGTACCCTCTATGTGGTATATTTTACAATGAACATGCAGTCAGTGGAAATGAATATTCTTATCTGTACAAAATTTAGCTGTCATTTGCGTATAAAGATAATTTACAGGATTCATCTAATATTCAATTAGATATGTCATTAATAGATATACTAAACATGAGGGGTCCTATAGATAAGTGTCTCATGTGGATTAGCAAGGCTGTTATTATGATCTTACCAACCAGTATACATAAAGTTGATGTCAAACGTTTACCTAGACCCATGGAATTCAGTGAAATTTGTTCGCTTGTCAAACATCGTAAAATGTACTTTATCTTCAGAAATATAAATACTACCATAACGAATTTGGTATCAAATGAAAGCGGGTATTAAGCTCTTTTACATGATTGGGTTGCCGTTGGGATAAAATTGTATTTCAGGTGGATTCTTCTTTGAAGAAAAAAAAAGGAATATTCGTGCTAAACATATTCTATTGTTTGCTACTATATTTCATATTTTCATATGAAACATCGTTTCATAGAAATATATAAATGTCAAATCTTTGATTTGACTTCACTCACTACAGAAAGCTGTAAGCCACCAAACGGTATCAAACAGGCGTTTAGAGTGCCAAACAAGATAACATATATTCATGGTTAACTCATCAAGCTGTTTCTTTCCTGTTATTCCAAATGTCAAAATGATGTAAGGAACTCAGTAACCTAATTTCTCTTTGTCTTTGCTCGATCCTTGAACCGCATAGAGACTTTCTTATGTATATGTGTTATATGTTATATAAAAATGGTTCATTATTAGTATCATTATTTATATTACATTTTCTTTCATGGTATGTCATCACTGAGCAAAAAAGTGTAATCTGAAATGTTTGTATTGAGAAGTAACTAGCACAAATATAAAATGTTTTGCCAAGTTTTTATTTCTAATTTGTTTAAAATATGAAGATTTGGGGGGGGGGGGGGGAAATGACACCTAAATATTTTTCAGCTTCTGATGACACAGCAATGTGATGAAGGGGCATTACATACTTATTTGTTTGCTATCAAATTCGTCATGATAGCACAAATATTTTTTAAGATACATTCAATATTATGATGTTTGGCAAGTGTCAAAGTTTCTTTTAATTTCCTAGGTGTGTGTACACTTCTGGCCTCAATTGTACAGAATATTTACCGGACGCATATGGGTGTACTTCACCGATCGATTCAAACAGGAAACAGCTTGATGAGTTAACCGTGAATGCATGTCACGTTGTTTGGCACTCTTAACGCTTGTTTGATACGGTTTGGTGGCTAACAACTTCCTATGGTGAATCACACGTTTTCAGTTTTCCGCCCACACCAGCCGGTTTTTGCTCTTCACCCAGCACTTATTCGATAAGTGGTGTGGGGTCCTCAAATCCTCAAAATGTTCAGCCCGAACATTTTGAGGATTTGTGATTTATCACTAACTACTCCAAATGTGAATCATTTGAGGGCAGATAACTTTCAGCAAGTTTCTAAAACAGACAATACATGAACTTAAGACCATTGGCGATAAGATTGCTCACTATCATTTTTTGGAGGCTTTTTTGTCTTCCCAGTACAGTACAGTACAGTACAGAGTGTGCCTCGAATCTGTTATACACGGGATCTCCATTATGATGTCCTATCCGAGTATATGTTGAATATACAGCTATCGTGGCTATAAGACACGCTTGAACAACTTGAAGGTTGGTTGCTCATCCTCATTCCCACTCGATCAACTCAGGTGCAGTAAATGGGTACCTGGCAGAATAAAAATGTATTATATATTCCTGTTGTAAGAACTGGAGATCAACGAGCTTCGAGCGCTATACTCTCTGAATATGGGTGCTTAACTGTTTAAAGTCAGGAGCTATTAATACTCATGAAATGTTACTAGCCGTAGCTGAATGCAGCTTAAGCAACTTGCTAGTCTTAGGGATGTAACTGACCCCTGGATTGAGTAAAAATTGAGCGTTTTGAATGCTGCCTTATACTAGGAAATTATTATTTTTACCATATGGGCCACATTACACGAACAGTCCTAGTGTGTTACTCGTCATACTTACATATACTTGTATAATGATGTGTGGGTCACTTAAGTTGTAAGAAGCTCGATCGATCCCGCAGACACCCCACGGGCACAGTCAGTGACTCCGGTCGGATCCTAGCTGCTGTCAGGCACCTCATCGGGTTTGCACAAGTATATAAACAAGGTTTTTGACAGTGTGCGGGTCAAGATGACTTTCAAACTAGTAATACTGTGCGGAAATGTCAGCCTGCGATGTACAGCTAAACAATTTGCCATACAAACCAATCGGTAAGTGCCTTGGTGCATGACGGTAACTGGATTCGTGCGTAACCGGTGCTGGTCCCTCCCCGTTAGGCAGTTTTTATTGTGGGTAATACAATGAAAGAACAACGCAGGGGTAAAAAATATAGGTCACCGTGAAATTAAGTTTGTTTCTATAAAAAAAAAAAAAAGACATTACAGACATATATTAGAGAAGGTTTAATGAAAATTCGTCAAAGGATAAGAATATGGTGATCTATTAAGCTGTTATTTTGTGACGTCACGTACGAGGCGCCCTCCCATAATATTATGTTGTTTTTAAAGTGCAAACTTGAAATTTTGAAAGATCATAACTTTTTATCCGTTGACGGATTTTCGTCAAACTTTCACTAATATGTTTATTTCATGTTCCTGCTTGTATTGAAACCAACTTATCATAAGGGTAATCATCCCTTTAATGGCGCGGTTTCGGCAAACGGTCGAGAAAGGGATCCCGTTACTGAGTATACCCCCTCCCCCCCCCCCCCCCACACACACACACATATGTCATATATGGGAGAGCACCTCGCACGTGACGTCACAAATCCAACAATGAAATCAAAAACTTTCTTTCCCTTTGACCGATTTTCGTCAAAACTTCACTAATATGTTTCTTTCACGTGTCTCCTTTTATTGAAACCAAAATCATTTCAAGGTGAACTATCCCTTTAAAGAAAGCAACTTAAGTCCTTATGTCATACATCTTATCTCTTTACTTTTGGTATACAATTCCATGATTTCCCTCGAACGAAAGATACTGAAAATTAACCTTGTGTTCTGTTTACACTTCGATTTTCAAAACTGTCCACGATCTCTTTCATTTGTGGCATACATCTACCCTAAATACTAATTGACAATAGTGTGTGCAGGGGATTATATGGGAGGAGAGCGTGAGAGAGAGAGAAAAAAAAAAGAGAGGGTAGAGATATATTATTAGAAAGAGGGGGAGAGAGAGCTACAGAGATATATAGCGAGGGGGAGGGAGAGAGAAAGGAGAAATATTTTTAGAGAGAGGGGGAGAGAGCTACAGAGACATCTAGAGAGGGAGAGGGAGAGAGAGAGAGAAAGAGAGAGAGAGAGAGAGAAAGAGAGGGGTAGAAGGGGAGAGCGAGAGAAAAGGAGACAGAGGGGGAGGGAGTATTCCACTTTATCCTTATCTCTTTCTCTTTGGTTCTCTGTTCCTCTCCCTTACTACCACTCCCGTCTCTATACCTCTCTTTCTTCTCTCTCGCTTTCTTTCAAATATGCTCACCCCCCCCCCCCCCACCTCCCTCCTCTGATTCTCCCCCTTTATTTCAATCCTTTCCCCCGTATCCTCGGTTCCTAAATGGACTTTTCATTTAATATCTTGACGATCCCCAGGACATCCAGGTATGATACAGCACTGACGTCTAAATTCCGCTACCTCAGTCACGAGCACAGAACACAAATAGTCTGACGTTTTTGTATCATCCCAGTGAACACCTCAAGAGTTTGGTGGGCGTCAAGAAGCCATATTGAATATTCGAATCATATATCCAGTAGTGGACACACAAATTGAAGACTAAACAGACAACAGTATTAAAAGCATTGCTCCCAAAGCTTTAAGTTTTATTGATAAAGTAAGTACATTCATTATAAGCCGGACAGCTTACACTTTCTTACTCTACCTCCATACAAAAGCAAAGAGAGTGATATATTATCAAAACACCTTTTTAAGGCCACAGATAGCGGACACACACACCGTAATGCTTGAAACAGAGTTTCAATTTAAGCCATGCTTTCATTCTCTAATATGTTTGGCATTCATATCTTCTTTACAAATGCAATCAACATTTAATAAATGAAAATGAAAATATGCTGGAAGCCATTCCATATACAAATGCAAAAGCCATTCAAGAGCATCACATTTCAATAGTGTATAAATATTTCTTGATTTCTCTTAAACTACAGTCAGTTGGTTCTTCCTAGCCTAGTATTTTGTTTTAGTAAGTAAACAGAGAGTAGATGCCCTTTGGCCATCGCTTTACAAATCTGCACGGGAAAGTACAGCTATAGAGTACCGAAGTGTGACGTCATTCGAGCATATTCTCAAGACAACTAGTTCCAAACTATGCAGGTAGAGCAAGCAGCGATGATCACAGCGGGGACTCTAATGTTGGGAGTGCCCGACACTAGCCCGCTAGACAATATCAGACCGGTAAACCTCTCACTGGAGTGATTTTGTTTCAAGCCAGTTGTCTTGAAAAACAAGCTCATTATGATGACACCACTTCAGTGCTCTATAAAAGCATGTATTCTTATTACTCAATCTAACCTATCATGATATCTGGCCCTTGAATTCTTAGCCACGAGTTTGCTGGGGCCTCTATCCATGGTCCAACTCTTGCACACCGTCAAGGCCTTTTTCGCCCCCCCACACTACACACAAAACCATAGAGAAGCTCTCCGTCTGACAGAGTAAGAGTTGACCAAAAACACAAACATTCATGTACTGGTGCTTTGTATCTGCTTGTTCGTGAAGATCACAAGAGTGTGATCTTTCATTGAAAATGCCATGACAATGTCATATTTTGGCAATACTTGATATAAACGTAGATGCAGAGCATCTACAGCTACCACACTCGAATTCAAAGTTCAAAGTTTAAAAAAAATCCCCATTCTACATTCTTTGGTGATCCAGTTGCTACACTGTTCATCTACAACACAAAGCTACTTGAATACTACTATCTTATTAATGCTACATCACCTTCCTAATTCTAACGTATTGCACATGCATAAATAGGTGAATGAACTCATGTCCAGTTGCTTAGATACTCATTTTATTTACCTGCCAGCAATATGTTCTTACAATAAACACGTATTTGTTATCAAAGAATATTTTTATCTCTCTCAAGCCTTTGGCATTGAAGAACGAAGATCCTGTTTCCTTTACCTTGTACATTTTATCTTTACCCGACATTTTATTGAATGAATATCAAATTGAACATCACAAGTAATATTTTGTCAAATGTATTTGGCAGTTCTCTTTTTGTTTACAGTCAGTCACGAGGTGTAAACATGTAGACTTGGTATAGGCATATCAAAATGTATACTGTGTACTAACACCCAAACACAACTGGCAAGTCATGCTATAGTCTGACCCAACCAGAACTTTTTCAACATTCTTGTAATTTAGGCTGCACCTGGACACAACAGTTTTCAACTAATGATGACAGAAAGTAGTCCCCAGTTTTGTAAACCAACCCCCTCAGTACCATAGGCGCATGAAATTTGTAATAAGTCAATGATTTATTTCCTGGCGAGGTGCTGAGAGGATTAATACTAATACTGGTCCAATAAAAAGGAATAAAAAGGTACATGTATAAACTAAAGCAACAACAAATGGAAACGATTTATTTGTTTTTCTACTTTAAAGTATTCAAAGTCATGTATCATCCTTGCTTTCAGTGCCTGGAGAAAAATGACCAAACACAAGTTATTTAGATTTGTTCTACTTCACAGTATTTGATGGCACACATTTTCCTTGCATGATAAATCAAAGGATCTTAGTGCCTGGAAAGAAAAAGAAGGAAAACAAATCATTGATTTTAATTTGTTCTACTTCACAGTATTCAACGGCACACATTATTCTTGCCTCATAAATCGAAAGGTTTCATTGCCTGGAAAAAAATGCTCTGGCAAGAAATATCAAATAATATAATAATAATGTTTTTGTACATATCACATATGTCTCAAAGGATTTCATTGCCTAGAGATACATCTCCTGAACCTATTCTTAACCAGTTGCTCACATTTAGATTTTCAAGCTTAACGAACCCTGGTTCAGTCAGGATGTCTACATTAGCCATGGGAGAAAAGCAAGCCCGCAAATACACAGGCTCAGTAATGAACTGGCGAAGTCTAAACAATTTCTTGCCTGGAAAATGGCTATACAAAGCAAATCTGATGAAACCTGAGCAACGTAGGTGAGCAATTCTGACTATTCCCTATTAAAAGCTGTCCTGAATCCTATCACGTGCAGCACTCTAGGAATTTGACATGCACATCAGTGGCTTTGACTGTCGGGCATGGTCCCTTCACATAAAATAAGCCATGAGCGTTAACCCTCTCATTACCAAGCCTCCAAAACCCCATTGACTTACTACACCTGTCCATGCCAATAGTAAAGCGAGGGTTACATGTTGCAATCTATCAAGTTTTTGTCAGCGTTTTCACAAAAGTCTTCCAAACGTTGCCTGGACAATCTAAAGGAGAGACGGATCAATTAAATTTGACAAAATTCAGGATCGTACACACACATACACACAATGCCCTTGATGTTGATATTGTTAGTAAATGTCAGTCAATATCAACTATATATCATTAGACAGGAAGAATATGATATAATGATTTCTTAGGAGCTTGAAAAGGCCCCACAAGCATGTTTTTAATAAACAGCATTGACTTATATCAGCCAAGGCTACCAGTAACAACTGTACATTTCATACATTACAATGCATACAAAATAATATTTTATTAATAGCTGGCAAAGGTGGACTAGCATGACTATCATTAATACTCCCACATGTACATTGTACTTGTTTACAAAGAAATTTAATATTTGATGTGAAATTTACTTCTTCTTTTTTGAAAATGTAAAAAAAAAAGAATCTTATACAAGCAAATTTACATGAATGATGAATTATCACACAAAAACATTATGCATTAATATCAAGTGCTTGATTCCTGATCTGAATGGTAAATGTGGAACCAGATTAATTCCAGACATTAATATCTATTGCATTGCAGGCTTTATTGTCAGATGCGGAACCTTCTGATGAATGTGAGAACTCAGGAGGAAAGAATGATAGGTACGAAAAGTTAGGGTGAGAATGGGGGAACAGGGGAGAGGAAATGAGATCTCAAAGGAGAGAAAGAGAAAGAAAGACGGAGAAAGATCAACATTTCAAGGGTGAAAAAAGAGAAGGAATGAAGGGGAAGATGGAGAGAGATCTCAGGCAAAAAAACAGAAAGAAAGAGAAAGATACAAGAGATTGAGATTTCAAGGGAAAGAAAAAAAAGACAGAAAGAAATTGAGATCTCCACAAATGAAAAAGAAACAGAAACAAAGAGAAACAAAGAGGGAGAAAGATAAAAAAAATGGAAAAAGGGAGAGATATCAATATCCTAAGGGAAAGAAAAAGATCGAAAGAGAAAGAAGTCGAAAAGGAAGAGGAACAAAGAGGAATTGTGATTTTCAAGAAAAAGAAAGAGAGAGAGATTGAGATCACCAGAAAGGGAAAAGGAACACAAAGCCATGAAAACTGCCGGGAGTGATCGTGAGAGCTCAGGGTGCCTGCATGAGGAGGTTGCTGAGTAGGTTGACGACCTCGTGGGGAAGAGCTGCGATGCTGGAGCTGAAATCGTCTGGCTGGGTGTTCTTTGCTAGCTGCAGGGTGCGGATCATGGTCACACGCGCATCTGTGGAAAGACGACATGATAGACAGGAATATAAAGATCTCCACCCCCAGCAAAAGCACAACATTACTTGTGAAAATAGAGAAAAATTTACAACTTAAGAAAAACAATAAATTACAAAAATAATGTGCATGATTTGTGTATTCTAAGTCGTTCAGAATAGGGTAAAATATTTTTTGACCAAAGCAAGACAACTTGGAAACTACAAAACCTCATATTTTCTTTAATATATTTCAAACAATGCATACAATCAACATTCATTTACATAATTCCTGCACCCTTTGAGTTTCAAAATGAGATTTTCTGATTACATCTGTAATCATTTGAAATGGCCAACGAAGAAGTTTGATATTAGAGACATGTTTCTGTGTTGTCTGTGCCTTATTTTAAAGGTGGGAGCAAATTTTTTGTTGGAAGTCAACAAAGTTTAGGGAGCTTTAACAACAAAGATTCTTTCCTGGTAGACAATAAAATGTTCATTTTTTTCTTAAAGTCAACAAAATGAGAGAAAAAAATTCTTCTGGGCAACAATAAACCTGCTAAAGTGACAGGGCTGTGCAAACAAATCTTACCCTGACTGGCCTCCTGAGTGGTCAGCACCTGTGCGTAGATGTTGACCAGCTGAGGCAGAGACTGGACAAGGGTCAGCTGCCGTCCCTCGTACAGGTGGCCCAGGCAAGAGTAGACGGTCAGATTCTCCTCCATGTCCTCTCTCAGTGGAAGGTACTTCAGCAGCATGGGAACCAGCTAAAGGACAGGGGGTGGTTGGGTTAAAAAAGGGTGGTCAAAATTAACTGAGAATTCGCCCTATCGCCCTACAGCCGATATCAAGCAATATCAACTCACGATACCCATATCTGATCGATTGCTCTTGGGACATATACTTCCGGTAAGAGTTTGGTACGTATTCAATTCACGCAATATAGAATACAGAATTTGTAATTTCGACCCTTGTAAACCTTGAAATATTAAAATCGAAGGGTTGTTCCATGGATGAAGGACTTGGAAAAAAATACCACCAATCACTCACGGCGATGTTTTTGCCTACCTCAACATTGATTGTGGATGGACTAATGAAAGAATGAAACGACACTAGCAAGACGATGGCTAGAGAATGTTCATGAACCGGAAGTTCATATCCCAAGAATTAAAGGTACGAAAATTAGAGCGCCACACGCATTCAGATTCGGAGAGGTATATGCGATGGGGAGAATTAAATCATACAAAGATGGTCAGATTCTGTCCTCTCTCAGAGAGAGAATGTACTACTATGACTTTAAAACAGTTTTGGACATGTGATTTTGTGTTTTTCTGACCACTTTTTCTGTTTCTCTGACCACTTCCCTACATGGACAATCATGTGTGATAAGTCATTTTGCAGAGAAATTGTGGGTACAAAATTGCGTAAGTGGGAAAAAAACCAAAATATATCAGTGCAATAATAATTAATAAAACAGTATTATCAATCATGGTAAACTATAGCATGTCTAATATATTGTGGGTTTTTTTGCTTGCTGCTTTTCTTAATCAATTTTGCATGTTTTGTAATGTCATTATGTACTGAAGTACATGTATTACTTTTTGTGAGCTAAGAGAATTTTAAAGAATGGGCAATAAATGATATAACGTATTTTCCCATCATCATCATTCTAATGCTAGGGGCGAAAGAAGAGAAGAGGACGGCACCTACCTGATCCACAGGAACTAGCGTATGGTTGGTGGTGATGAGACGACACACGCTGGCACAGACATTGTCAATGACCCGTCCATTTGACTCCTGTCCCATCACCCCGGACAGACTCTGAAGGATGCTAGGATAGTGTCTGAACACATTTGGTTAAGGTTTATGGAACAGTAGACCACTTCCATTATGTACGCAAATATTATCCACGTCATTCAAACAAATCGTTATTAATGGTCGCCCCAAAGCTTGTCCGAGGTTTGTCCAAATAGCAACAACTAATTGATGCACCCACTGAAACTGAATCACGAAATACAGGTGAATGTGAGAACCTGTAACTACGCATTTTGGGGCACAAAAATAAATAATCTGATGCCATCACAAAATCATTGATTTTCATTACAGAATCACAAGAGTAGGTGATTTCAATTAATTGCTGTAATTACAATGTTGACAAATGAATATAGCATAGTGATTCTGAGGACAAATTGCGTTGAAACAATAATAATGTTACATGTTGCTTTATTTGGCATCCCATAAGATTAGTCCAGGTTGAGTAAACTGTTTGCACTGTTTGTACACTATTTAGTACACTGTTTGCATTAAACACCTGTTCAGAATATGGGCCATTTTGTGCTTTCCTGGCTATAAGGCCTGAATCACACTTATCAACTTCAGTGAAATGGTCTACACAAGGTCCACGACCTCTCCCACATTAGCAGTATTTGACATTTATTCAGCAAGATCCACAATGGCAGTCCAAGAATAAATTGCTGTGGCTTATATACAATGACCATGGCATGGTTGAGGAATCATGTGACACTCTACAAAGGATACTGATAGAGGGCGTCCTTGCCATTCTCCGCCAGCACGCCGAGGCCAAAGACGGCATTGCTGCGGACCTCCTCGTCCCCGTCGTGCGCCAGGGTGGTGAAGATGGTCAGGAGGGGGTCGGCAAAGGGGGCCACCCCGTCCTTCAGGGCGCAGACCACCTCCGCCATGATCCCGGAGGCGAAGGATTTGTCCGAGGCGGGACAGGTCTTCTTCTGTCGAGGTTTGTTGGAAAAATTGAGAAAACATATATGATATGGGCAATACCCATTTTCCTACCCTTTCATGTATAGTAATGACATATTATTCCTTACAAAAACATACAAAGTTCTAATTCATTGATTTGGACGCTTATATCTAGGGGGTTTTTTAAGGCGGGTCGACTTCATTCACAGGCAGTAATAAACTTCAGAAGACAATCGTCATGAATTATTCAATCACTTAATTAGTATTAACCCTATCTGTGTCAGGTGAAATGCCACACCGAGCAGTACTGTGTATATCACTAGTCTGATTATCACTTATTGGGTTAAATTAATTGACAATGCTGGGTTAAGTGATCATGTGCAGGCTACATGGATAGGTGTAGGTTATGTTGTGTAGGAGGGTGTTGTATACGGGCGGCCAAGGAGCTGTAAATCATCATTAGGAGTTGTGCATTCTTTATTCATTTTTGTTGTGAGAATAAAATACAAAACATACACAAATCATACATCATATGAAAGGTTAGAACTCAGCAGAGAACCATGGGTACTTCATAACAGTATTTCATCAATTCTCTCTCTTACCGTTCTGATAAGCAAGAGCGGCAGCATCTCCGTCACTAGGGAGACGGCTAAGTCCCGCCTCCCATCCAGTGCCTTGACAACTGCCGGGATGAGGTCACCAGCACACTCCACCAGGATGGCGTCCTTCTCAGCCTGCTCTCCCTCATCGTCCTCCTGATCATCGTCATCCTCGTCCTGGCACGCCGTCTGAGAGGGAGAGAGAAAGAGAGAATAGAAGGCACCCAGTTCTTGTTACATGTAGCACGTGTGACATGTGACTCGTTCTTGTACTCAGCGACCTGGGCTATCCTAGTAACATCCCTCTTAATTCAGTCTCCGGACTGCAAAAAAAGGTATATACCACTACAACATTCCCCCCCCCCCCCCGCAAAAAAATTAAGAGTTTGTACCTTTTGTTGTAAGACGTTCTTGATGGAGCCCGTAATGGACGTCAGGAACTCCTCGTTCTTGACCACCTCCGGCCCGATGGCATCCAGAAGCTCTTTCAGGCCCTCTAGTGTTGTGATCACAACAGAGCGCTCCGAGTCAGAGTCAATGTTCTCAACAAAATGTGGCACCACCTGCTCCAACATCTCAGATAGAACTGCATAAAACAAAGAAGGTTTTTCAAAAGAAATCAATTGACAATTTTGGTCAAACATACCAACAGGTATGTAAACAATTATTGGATCACCTTCTTCAAGGAAGTGTACTTCAGTAGCTCAGTACTTCCAAGTGGTCTCATCCTTTTTTACTGTCTGTACTCTACATATAAATACAATCCATGGAAGTGGGGGGGTATGTTTTCCATAACAAAATCATGGAAAATCTCAAATTCAATCAACTTTAAGACTTTTTAAATGTGTAAAATGAGCATTATTTGGATTACAGCATGAACACATGGTTGCAGCCTTGCTAAACACCATAATATTGTTCTCTTCATGGCACTCAATACTTTCAAACCTTACATCGCTTTGCATCATCAACACAGTATTCGTGAAGTTTCGCTCTTCTTTCTAAAACATAGTTCGCCCAATTCTCCATACCATATACAGGGAATAGTCATCTCGTAATGTATCGTGGAGCGATATCCACATTTGTTTGTAGTCATGTTAACTTCTCGTCTTACACACTAGTACACAAGACTGGAGGCAGACATGATTGTAAAGAAAATACGCATGTGGCTGTGCGGTGCATCATGGGACAGTTTTTCTTTATATGCGGTAAGGAGAATTTCTTTTTTGTTCGCAGTTGGTTTTGCTTGCTTGCTTAGTTTTGCTTACTATCTGACTGTGATGACACGGCCATGTTCCCGCACTGCCCCAGGGTGCAGCACAGCTGGCCTGAGCACACGGTGGCCGCCTTGCGTATGCCTGGTGCCGGGTAGTCCATCAGACGGTAGACTTCATTGTAGCACTCCTCAATGTACGGGAGAAAGGCTGCCCTGTGCCACAGAAAACAATGTGTAAACATTGTTATTTTAAGGCAATGTTTTTCGTTGTATGAAATGCAATATATATTTTATGACTTCAGGGCCTCTCTGAGCTGCGATAGAGCTGGATCGATTGCAAATCCAATCCTCGACCGTTAATGTACAGATTTATGAATGATATTAATCACAAAGCAAGTTCCAATCAAACGCAATCCTTTGTAAGACAGAGCTCTGGCCCAACAAATGTCAGAGATGCCCATCAAACAGTAAAGGTCCTTACAGCACTCCCTCATGCTATGGGCTGCGATATTTGATTTTTAATAAAACCGTTCAAGTCAATTGATTAACTCTGAATGTGCCACATCTGCAGGTTTTTAACATTAATACACACAGATCCAATAGAGCATCACTTCTCTGGCACAGAAAGAGTTAAGAGAAAGGCTGCCTTGTGCAATTAAAAGAAGTAAGGGAGAAAGTCCAAACTTAAGGCAGTGTGAAGATTTGTTACAGACTACAAATTATACATTGAAATAAAAGCCAGTGCAGCCTCAGTGTACACATAACTCCTCTATGCAACGGAATGAATGTTCCCATTTGTTGATGATCTATATACTACTTTCTTTAAATAATTGTAGATTCATTTGTGATGGAAGTGAAGTTCAATTCAATGAAAAACTACCTCAATGACACATCACCTATCTGTGTGCCACTGAGGCATTCATGCACACAAATCGCATAGACACATATTGCACAGACGGAGTTAAAGAGTACAACTTACTTTGTGTGTAGGGCCACCTCTGCCATGGCATTGCACGTATCCTCCTTCTCCTCTAGGTACGAGTTCTCCACATTGTATCTGGGAAATAGGAGAATGAGCGGGAGACAGAAATCTCTTAAATCTTTTGTTTATGCCTTTTATTTTTTATGTTAATGTACCTGAATCTTTAATTTAGTCAAATGCACACTCATGCCCTTTTTCATGTAATTTCACTTGAATTAACTTGTAATTAACAAATACATAAAACAGACAAGGTAGCCCTTGTGCGGGTCAAAAAAATAAAATGTTGTAAAAATACGGAAAATGGAAGAAAATGATGTTCAAGAACTTCCCTCCCAATTATAGAACTGGAAACTGACATTGAGCAGAATAAATTGAATGCTAGATTTTGATTAAGTTTTGGATGGGTCATCCGAAGCCTACACCCTAGGGACCAGAGACCGAAATAAGCAATGGCGCACACCACATATTTTTGAGCTGCGCTGTGATACGTTGAGGCAAGAGGCACATCACTAATGTTGCAATACGGTTTATGTATGTAGACCATGGTCATTATGTTTCAACGTAAAAAGGGATAGTTTTTCACATTTCCTGAGAAGGTTTGTGAAGCTTTGATTGTGAAATTTCATATATGTTATAGTTTGAATATACTGCCAATTTCCATGACTTTTGCATGTGGTTTACCCTGTCTTTAAGTGGAATTGTGAGAATTCAATAAAATAGTAGTGAACGTCAAGGGGAGAGGAGAAGAAGAAGAAAAAGAAGAAGAAGAAGAAGAAGAAGAAGAAGAAGAAGAAGAAGAACATAAACTAGATGGAGGATGAGAAAGAAGACAAAGAAGGGGGAAAGACGGAGTAGAATGAGAGGAAAAATTTCGAAAACAACAAGCTTCATATAAATCAAAAGTATTAACATCACAACTAGACAGCATGGAAAAAAAGGAGAATACAGAGTGCCTTAGACTGTCTGAAATTTGGACAGGCAAATTAATATTTAACACGAAAGGAAAGAGTGGAAAGATTAATTATGGTATCAAATATGTGGAATGAAAGGAACACCACTTATTCACTATCTAATCCATAGAGCACCAAAGGGTGACGTCATATAAGCATGTTGTCAAGACAACTGGTTCTAAACTATAGTGGGAATAGTGGGGACTGCCATCTGGAGTGCCTGCCACATCGGACTGGTAAAACTTTTCACAGGAAGAATTCTGTTTAGAACCAATTGTCTTGACAACATACTCATGCCTGATACGACTACACCATCTTGATACTCGACTGGGCTAGATGACATCTCACCCCTGGATCTCGTCGTCATCTTCATCCTCCTCCTCGTCCTCCGTGTCTGACGTCTCGTCGAGTTCCCGGTCTTCCCCACTCCCGTTGATGTCCTCAAAGAGGGACTGAACTCTGCTCTCCTCCTCATCAAAGTGCGGCTGATAAAAGAATTGGATTCATTTGTCAAATCTAATTCAATGGAGGTTTAATAAAAATTACTTTTCGGGAGGCATAGCTGATTTGCATAGTCCTTTATAGTTTAAAAACACATTCATATCGTAGTAATATACACAAATACGATAACAGTATGAATATAACATGTTTAATGTAAAAACATAAAACAAAAAGAGTGACTGTACAGTAATTATATAAATGTTACCATCATCACAATAAAAATATAATGGCAGATTCCAAGACTGGTGAGTATTACATTAATTCACAATGCAAACACGATAAGGGAGAGTACTATTGTGGAATCTACAGGTTTTGCAATGAAAGCAATAATCAGGTCATCTATGATACTTTCCTTGTACAAAGTACCACTAACCTTGATATTCTCAACTTACACTCAATGGTAACTATTACTTCAACTGCCACTGAGCGATATGCATTTTAGCTGATAACATGACAATTTTGTTTTTTTGTATAACATACCAAAGGGAACAATAGCCCATGAGGATAGACCAGAACCCTGTTGCATAAAACTTACCATTGATGGTAACTTTGCTATCAATAGAAACTTCTATGAAAAGCTTGAATTTGAGTGGCTGTCCAGCGATGTTACCATGTTAGTTACCATTGATGACAGAGTTACCATTAATGGTAAGTGTTATGCAATGGGGCCCAGAATTCCAAAACTAATACAGACACACAGGCACTATAAAAGGATCCACATGGCCCAATCAATGGTTCACAGCACATTAATATCCATTTGAATTTACGATCATTGCAATGCTACGCTGCACTCACCACCACGCCATCTGTTGACCGTAACGAGTCCAGCATGAGCTGAGTAATGACAGGCAGGTGATTGGACATGTTCTCCTCCAGCACGGATGCAATGGACGCAAACAGATTGTACCTGCCGACAGAAACACAAAGCGGACTTTAAACCTCTCAGTGCCAAGCCAACAAGAGGCTATTCAGTTTGTACACACACTACAGCTCAAAGGAATTGGCACGGGTAAAGGGAAAGGGAAGGGGTGGCAGTTTTGAACCGCGGTATATTTTGTCCAGTTCAGCATGAAATAAGATGCTTTTTAGCCTAATGCATCATGTTTCATGCTGAACTGAACAAATTATCCCGCGGTTCAAAACTGCAGCTCCTTCCCTTTTGTCCCTTTCCCTTTTAATACCCGTGCCAATTCCTTTGAGCTGTAGTGTACTTCTGGGCCTCTGCAATGGGGAGGTTAACACAAGTAATGATATGTAGGGTCCGTCCCAGTCTGTAGAGTGATTTGAGAGAGATGTTACATGTTACATTCATAGCCCAAGTCACATATTACAGCAACATATGATGCACATAGTATGTGCATCATATCCACTCATTGGGGAGAAATTCATAGTAATTATGGAACACATGATGGGGGTTGAACATGCAACCTGCAACCTGCTACAACTCCACACTCTGCCAAGAAATCACTCTTCATGGATCTGAAATATCACCCTCACAGTCTTGACTCGCTGTCATTATGCTGTCACTTGCTAATCCTGTGTTTTGTCTTAGTACATCTACATGTAGGAAAGACTAGACTGTGTAAATGATGGAGGATGGGGGATAGATGAAAATATGGAAGGAGAAGAATTTCTGTGAGTTACTGGGAGGGTAATGGGCGAGGTGGGGGCTTTGTTGGGGGTGGGTGGGGTGCTTGAGTACCTACGTGCATCGTCTGAGGTCAGGGTCATTGACCTCATCAATCAGCTTCAGTCCTAAGAGGATGCACTCCTCTGTCAGGGGCAGGAAATTCTCCTTGCCAATCTTTCTGGCTAAAACTCCTAGGGTATCTAGAAGAAACAACAGAAAGGAGAGATTGCTTTCGCTCATTGTATACTCTAAATACTGAACAACAGTTCTCTTCAAATAATATTGTAAATTATAACAAATTTTATTTCCATTACAGTAACATAATATTTTTAAAGTATATATAATCTTACAAAATTGTGATATTTTCTTCAGTCTGCTTTTATTATTATTTTCAGGACCTTCCTTCTCATTATCCTCTTCATTGCTACTAGTAGAAGTATCGCTGTTTATTTCATATATTCCCTCATACTGCTCCAAAGAGATGTAGTAACAATCTTTTGCGTTTCCACCAGAGAGCATGGGATTGTTACTGCATCTCTGACATATTTTCTGCCACTTTTGGCTTAATATTGTCAAATACTGTGCTGATCACCACAAAATCTTCTCATTACTTGCTGTGTTACAAGCGACTTTGAGGGGGGGGGGGTTCGAAATAATTTGGGGGGGAGCAATCGCTTATAAATTGCGCACATTCACAAACTACACACAGAAATAGAAGCCTAATGACGGTAAGCATTAGGTAACTTATTTATTCACCACACGATATATTGACTTATCTGCAATATTTGAGTTATAATCGCCTAATGCGAAAAGGTGACGTCATGCAACACTAACTACTATTTCTATAACTACTACTTTGGTTCCTATTTTTTCTTTCCCTGCTCCTACCTATGGACTGTATCTGCAGTATGAGTGAATCTCCAGAGTGTACGTTGGTGAGATAGTGTTTGAGCTGGTCCATGATTGGATGGAAGAACGGCAGCATGTGATTGGACGCTGCATTCCCAGCAGCCCCTGCAAATGAAGGAAAAAAAATAGGGAAAAGGTCATTCTTAGTGGCCTGTATTTTCCATACTGCATTTAGGGGTAAGTCCTCCCATAAAGCATTGGGCAATAACATTGTCAAGATGTTTTCAGCAGTCATGTCTGCTTGTGGTCTCACTCACAAGAACACTAGACTGGAAATAGACATGACTGCAAACAAAATTTGGCAGCATAGTGTATCAAACTGCGAGTTTCCTTAAATGACATATGGAGAATGACAGCTGAAGTGCAGATTTCTGTTCCAGAACATTTTGCAACTTTTACATAGACCCACACTCATAAAACCATATATCAAATTGTTGCCAAACTAAAAATTCTGAGCATGCTTTCATTTTCCATTTTCTGACATCATTTTGTGACTAATTTTTACAGCACCACCCTTCTTCCTTGATATAATTTAACATTTACCAATAGCACATACTATAAGCTCCGTGATTAAGAAGAGGAACTCATTTCCAAAGATGTCAACATGGATACAAGGATGACTTCAAGACTTCAGGACTAGCAGATTTCCATGGGAGGAAAGGATTGATACAATTCTCCCTATCGCATATAGCTCTTTGAATCTGAACGTGTTTGGCGCTTTAATTTTTTTTCCCTTCAATTTCGGGGATATGAACTTCCGGTCCATGAACATTCTATAGCTATCGTCTTGCTTGTGTCTTTTCATTCTTTCACTAGTCCATCCACAATCAATGTTGAGGTACGCAAAAACATCGCCGTGAGTGAATGGTGGTATTTTTTTCAACTCCTTCGTCCATGAAGAGGTATTAATATTACGTGGCTTACGAGGGTCGAAATTGCAGATTCTGTGCTTTATTGCGTGAATTGAATACGTACCAAACTCTTACCGTAAGTATATGTCCCAAGAGCAATCGATCAGATATCGGTATCGCGAGGTGATATTGCTTGATATCAGCTATATGCGATAGGGAGCATTAAGCACTTACCAATGGCACTTATCGTCAGTTCTGTGATGCGAACATCCTGTGCATTCTGCAGTGTTGTAAGTAGATGGCCCATCAACGTGGGTAGGTAGGGAACTAACTCTGTGCCTGTCAGAGCAAAAGATATAAACATGTGTATAGAGTCACAGGCAAGACCCCAAGGACAACATTTTGCTTTGTCTACAACAATTTTAACACTCCCTGCGATTCAAAATCCTCTCACAAGTGCTTGCCACATGAAATGCAACATCATAACAGCCAGCTTCAAACCATC
Organism: Arbacia lixula; assembly: GCA_963669155.1. Taxonomy (NCBI): domain Eukaryota; kingdom Metazoa; phylum Echinodermata; class Echinoidea; order Arbacioida; family Arbaciidae; genus Arbacia; species Arbacia lixula. The sequence continues at coordinate 11,669,272 of OZ022581.1, read as the reverse complement.
AGTTATCAACAAATTTAAAAGTGATGTTGCTACTTAGAACATCATATTCAAAGGCATACATTTCCAAATTTACATGTAAGCGGACCATACGATTTGATCACTGCCACTTAATTCCCATCGAAAAAAATTCTCAAAAAATCCTTAAGTTGGCAACTTGAAAACACTATATTCCCAATGACTCAACAAGCACAAAAGTTACAATTCATTCTTTGCTTACACCCCCAATATATAATTCTCCACATCACCTGTGGGGAAAAAATTATCCCACAATGCACCACGCAGCGGCATCCAGATTTTGTTTGCAGTCACTTCTGCCTCTGGTCTCGTACACTAGTACACAAGACTGGAAGCGGACATGACTGCAAACAAAACCCCAATGTGGCTGTGCAGTGCATCATGGGACGACTTTTCTATATATGCATTAGGGAGAATTCAAGTGTGGGTAAATTCCGAAAACCCACCTAAATTTTCGCAGAACATCTCGAGGGCATAGTATATCCTGGTGATGCCTTTGGGGCGTTGCTCGGCATGCTGGGAAGTCGTCCGGGCCAGGTAGCCGAAGAGCAGCGGCAGGAGCTGGTTGTGGTAGCGCGAGATCTCCGGCTGCAGGTGCTCCGAGAACTGGCCCAGTGCAAACAGGCCCGCATTGTAGACTATAGGGCGGGGGTCTCGGATGCCGTTGCAAATGCTCTCTAGAAATTGCTCAAGATGCCTTGGAGAACAGTATAGACACAATCATATTCAGTTGGAATATCCATTTTACCAATCAGAAATTTACCAATCGGAGTTCAAAGTGTGCCTCATCATAAAATACAAACATGCTTCTCTCCACTTCGCAGAATTATTCTTTTGTCTTTATTTTTCTTTTCTTTCTCCATCTTTATTTGTCTGCATTTTAGGATGTGTATGTTTGCATTAATTATGAATTTGAAATATCATGATTTGGGATTAAGTATCTATATGGCTGTGTCCTCCCTGGCGGCTACCAGCTAACTACATTCATTTATTTATGTACTTATTATTGTCCATGTTTGTATTTTTGTCCTATGTGTATATACTTTAGTGAGTGAATCAAATAAACTTATAACTTCAACTTGATCTTCAACTTTAACTTCTTCTACTCACAGAGCTGTGACAGGTTGAAAGGTTGATGATACTGTTACAAATAAAAGAAAATAATGTTTGAAATACAATTGATGGCCTACTCCATTCAAGATTTTTGTTTTCATTTTAACAACAGTAATAATAATCGTGAAAGTAAACAAAAAACCTATATAAATTATAAACTCTGTAAGAATCATGTCATGGAGTGTCATGCTGAAGGGTTTTTAAGATGACAAATCTGTGTCTTACTTTTTACAAACGTAATCTGCGCACCCCTCAGCGAGAACGGCTAGACTCACGAGGCCAGCCTTTTTATGGTAGGCATCCTCACTCTCCAGAGCGGGCTTTACCAATTGAAGGAGAGGGGGGACCAGCTTGTCAGGAGGGAGGTGCAGTGCCATGGTGTCTAGTACCTACATATTGAATAAAATGGGCAGAGTGAGGAAAGAAAATATCTTCACATTACACAAAGACACATATGAATCAATTGCATTATCATCTGTGACAGAGAACAAACAAACATGAAAGGGCTTAATAAAGCAAACTAACAAAAATGTTGCAAATTAATTTTGTCGACCTTCTTTGATAATGGTATAAGCACAAATATGCAAGGAAGAGTTAACCAATACGATATGCTCAATTGGTCAAGCAAAACTCCTTTATCTGTGCTACTTGTATAAGCTTTTTCCCCCTAAAACATATATATATATTTTACCTACCATCATCCATCACAGAGACAAAAACCTGAGCCCCATTGCATAAAACTTACAATTTATGGTAACTCTGCCATAAATGGTCACTTCCATGATAACATCATTTGACAGCCAATCAAATTCAAGGTTTCCATAGAAGTTACCACTGATAGCAAAGTTACCATCAATGGTAAGTTTTGTGCAACAGGGCCCTGGTCATGTGTAACCTGGTATCTAGTATAAAGAAACCACTGAACAAAAAACCAGCAGCCTAATGTGACAAACCTGTGCAGCGTATGACGATGGTGAGGATGATTCCACCTCGTCCCCGCTCTCGGTGTCATCGTCCTCCTCCTCGTCCCTCGCCGACGGAGCGCACATGATTGGGAAGAGGATGTTCAGGATTGGCGAGACCAGCTTGTTCTTCAAGATGGTCTACAGAAGGAAACATAAATTGGGTCAATTAATGATAGTTCTCACATATCATATCATGTGTTTATATTGTAGCATTGTATCTTATTTACGTACACTGCATATTACTAGATTTCACTGTTTTTACAAAGAAATCTTAGGCATACACCCAGTAGTAAGGATAGCGTGCTCTATCCTGTTAATGAACGAAAAACAAGTCAGAAAAAAATCTTGGAACCAGACGGAATTTGAACCTGCAGTCTACTGCTTACCGGGCAGCGACTTAACCACGCAAGCTATTTCTAGTTCACGGGTCAAGACACGACAACATGGAAACAAATACCCGAAAGAGTCTCATTTCATCTGGCGAATTAATATTCATGAGTAGTCGGCCGTAGGGACAATTCGACTAGATTTTAGTGAAAGGGCTTTCTGGGGTAATTTCAATTTCAATTTCAATTTCAATTTCACTGTTTGTACACTATTAATGACTATGCAATTTAGCTATGTCTGCCAACAAGTCATAATAATAATAATAAAATCATTTATAGAGCACAGAAACTATATTTATATATTCTACTGCGCTACAAGAGCTTTTATATGCACTTCTACTACGTAATGCTGTATAATTTTAAATCATGGTCAGAAGTAGATTAGGTCTGTGTTTAGAACAAATAGGTTTTCACCTTTGATTTAAAGCTGTCTAATGTTTTAGATTTCCTGATGTCTACAGGTAGTTTATTCCACAATCTAGGAGCTGCACAAAAGAATGATCGGTCACCTAGGGTTACTTTTGTTCTGATTTGGGGGACTTGCAACAACGATGTGTCTTGTGTACTGCGGAGATTATGACCATGGGTTTGACATTTAAAATGCAGTAATTCATTAATGTATCTAGGAGCCTGACCATTTAACGCTTTAAAGACTATCACCAACATCTTGAATTCAATTCTTTGGCGTACGGGCAGCCAGTGCAAGTTTCTTAACAATGGTGTAACATGGGCACATTTTGGAAGATTACAAATCAATCTTGCACATGTATTTTGAACCCGCTGTAACTTTACTATCTGTGAGTCTGGTAATCCGTACAGTACACTATTACAGTAATCTAATTTACTCGTAATGCATGCGTGAACTACACTTTTCATGCTATCTTGATCGAAATATTTACGAATGCGCCTCAGATTATAAATCATGTAATATGTTGATTTGCATACACTAGTAATTTGTGAATCCATGCTCAAATGGGTATCGAATAAGACTCCTAGGTTTCTTACGCTATGGGACGGTTTTATAACAGTGCCACGTACTGATATACCATTTGTCCGAAACTTGGATACTTGACGTGGAGTACCAATGACTAACAGCTCTGTTTTCTTATCATTCAACATCAATTTGTTTTGCAACATCCAGGCTCTGATGTACTCAATGCATATTTCTAACACACTGATACAGTAGTCTTCATTTGGTGTGTTAGGACAGAATGACAAATATATTTGGGTGTCATCTGCGTAGCAGTGACAAGTAATGATGGGGAACTCCTTTTCAATATTTGTGAGGAGTCTGCTTGTATACAATGTAAAAAGTAAGGGTCCTAGACGTGACCCTTGAGGGACACCAAAAGGTACCTTGAACACATCTGACTCAATATCATTCATTTCAACCGTCTGTTTTCTATCAGCCAAGTAAGATTCGATCCAAGCAAAAACTTTACCATTTATCCCAAAATGACTTTTTAAAGTTTCTAACAGAGACAAATGGTCAATAGTGTCAAAAGCGCCGGTCAAATCAAGTAAGAGCAGTATACTAATCTTCTGGTCATCCATTGACATTAGAAGATCACTTTTGATTCTTAGGAGTGCTGTTTCAGTGCTATGAAGTCATGTTAATAAACATTTATTGAATTGAATTGAATTGAATTCTAAGGAGCTGGGCCAACATAAAATGAAATTTACAGAGTTGCCAACTTTATTATTTTGTTCTAATAAAAATTCATATTTTACATGTACAGTGTACAAGCAAAAGCTACAACATATGACACATATGTCAATGCCAATTTTAGTGTTGTTGTTTTTTTCATTGTAAAAGTCATATTTTTATGGTGAATATTGTATTGTCATATTGTATAAAAATAAAAACTATATCGTAGTGAAAACATTAATACACACACAGGAATGGAATAGTGAGGGACAGATATGATGAGAGAGATAAAGAGAGACAAAGAAGGTGAAAAGATGAAGACAAGGGAAAAAAAGGACAATATCAAAGACAGAAAGAGATAGAGGTGCCCTAAAATGGGAAAATAAATTTTAGAAAACCTGAATCAGCAAAAAACACAAGATGGGAAAGACTGATTTAGTACATATTAACCAAGAGACTGCACAACAGATCGATTAGAGGAGTGAGATTCTTTATTCTAATTTTTTTTTGGGGGGGAGGGGGTTTAATTTCATTTCAAAAATGACATTAAAATAGAGAATAAAAGAGAGAAGAATATGAGAGAAGGACAGATACAGAAACAGAGACATAAAAAATGAGAAAGTGAGGCAGCAAAAGACAAGGAGAGAAAAGTGAAACAAAAAAGATAAAAGTAACGCAGCTAAATACCCCAAATCTAAGACACAACTGGATAACTAGGGTAGGAAATATCCAACCCAGCAAGAAATGATGACATTGATGTTCGTACACTAACAAGAGCATACATGTACAACGAGAGAGACACAGGAAGAAAGGCAAAGAGAAAATGAGAGAGGAAAGTAAGGCAGCCAGATACAGAAAGCAAAACTGGGTAACTGGAGTAACCAATTTCCATCCGGACAAGTGATAATGACATTGACATTCGGACACTAATAAGAACATACACACGGGATATCGCCTCACTTACCTTCTTCTTTAACTTGGTTAGCCAGCTGATGAAAGATAGGGACTTGACACGGGCATTGTTGCCAAGCTCCTCATTACTAGCTACCTGACAGAGGGGAGGAAGGGGGAGGGAGAGACAGGGAAGGGAGAAAGAAAAATATGTGAGGAATACAATAACAGGAAGACACAATTATTACTCATGTACTAACAGGTTCCAGCTGTGATTTATTGCTTGAAATGTTGTCATTTCATGTCTGCCTTACTTTGTCATAGTTGAGCAATGTGATGAGGAGATCAGACAAAGGAGAAGTGAAGAGTGATGGCATGAGGGGAAGGAGAGATAGGGAGAGAGAGGGATAGAAAGAGAGAGGGAGAATTGGAGAGAGGGGGAAGGAGAGAGAGCAAAAGAGAGGGAGAGTGAGAAAAAGAGGGGGAGAAAGAGAGGGGGAAAAGAGAGGGGGAGCAAGAGAGAGGGAGAGTGAGAAAGAGAGGGGGAGAGAGAGGAAGAGTGAGAAAAAGAGGGGGAGAAAGAGAGGGGAGAGAGGGGGAGCAAGAGAGAGGGAGAGTGAGGAAGAAAGAGAGGGAGAAAGAGAGGGAGAGAGAGATGGGGAAAGAAAAGTAGAGAGAAAGAGGGAGAGGGGAAAAGGCAGTCGGTAGAAAATGAGAGGGGGGAAGGAGAGAGATAGAGAGAGGAGAAAGAGAGAGAGACAAACGAGTAAGAAAGAAAGAGAATGAGATATTGTAAAATACAGAAGGAATGAGAGAGACAATAGGAAATACGTAGACAGACACACAGATTAAGAGGAGAGCATACTGAAAATGTAAAAAGAAACAAGTACAAGTACAAGTAAAACAAGTGCAATGAAGTAAGGTCAAGGTTGTTATATACTAAGGTTTGCAACACCGAGGGATGTACTCATAAGTGCTCACACTAACAGTCACTAACAATTTTCAAAGAAAGTGACAAAAATATCACAAATAAACCCCCTCAGTAGCAATCTGACATAATGTAACTGTGAATGCATTTAATTTAACAAAAATTAAGTGTCATGACAGTGGAAAGTAATGTCAAACAGACATACAGACACACAGGATTAGCCTCTAAAGGATCTCCCAATGCCAAGGAAACTTTTTCCCCTATTCCAGTCATGGATGAGAATTAAGCAAGTCCATCTCTACTGGGATTCATATGTCAAGCTGACACATAAAACTGCCAGAGCTGATCAAATGCAGACCTCAAACAGGTTTCAATTGGCTGAAATATCCGTCAAGCCCAATTAGAGAACGGACAACACCGCTCTATCGGGGGAATAAATGAACTTTTATCGGCTCCTTTCAAGAAGTGGTGCTGCTACTGCACATTAGCATTAACTAGACGCAGCTGGGGATCCTTAATAAATTATATCCTACACTGCTGCCGTTACAAGGAAAGAAGTGATCAAATAAGGTTGTTCATGGGATACTAGTATACAAATATCAACCACCTCAAGAGGCCAAAGTGAAGTCTATGTGCATGAGTGACTTTTACTTGACAATAGTGAATAACAAAGGCATCAAATACATATTTTCACCGGTGCCTCAGTGGAAGGCAGTGTTAATTTGTTTTATATACCTCATCAAGATCTTATGAAGTAAAAAAAAAAAAAAGATCCTTCAAGATGTGAATGTGGAGGAACCATTCATCAATCACTCCATCTACCTATATCGCATCAATCTGGAATTCCTTTTATGTCCCTATTATCTTTCTCAATACCAAACTAGAGAAATTTGACTACACGTAGTCGACTGGTATGCCTCTGCCTTCTAGTGCAGACACTCAAGTATTGTCCAAATCTCTTACATTCAGTCAAATTTCATCCTCTAATACCATAGCCAAAATTGCTTTTTGGCTATGACATACAATTTAATAGAGTGAGACCTCTCATATATCAGCATTGGAGCACATTTGGTGATATTTGGTCAAATACTTCACAATTTACCAATATCACACAAAATCTCATCAGTTTATTCCCCTGCCATGTATACTATCATTGCACCAAGTTTGATGAAATTTGGTCAATTATTTTTGTAGTTATTGCGAAAACAATATCCGGACAAATTGACGAATGGACGGTCAACCCGGAAACATAATGCCACCCGACAACTTCTTTGGGGAGGCAAAACAAATATTAAAAAATAATTTAGAAAGAAGACTCACTTGGCAGCAGAACTCCAGTACACTTTTGAGGTGTGGAACGATGATGGATACCTCACACTCTACGAGTTCATCAAAGACCTCCATGGCTTCGCAGCCCTGGTCCTCATCGCGCACCAGAAGCTGACCAATCACAGCTAGAACCTGCGGGATCAGCGGCCGAAACAGGGGCTGCCAATTTGACACAAATGGAAACATACATATTTAAAAATGTGCCAATTTATATAGACAAAGACAAACAAAATCTGTTCATATTTGTACATTAGTTCTTTTAATCTTTCATTCTTTTGATAATTTATTCCTAAAAGGTGCACAGTGAAAACATTTTCCTTTGACCATCTCAGTGCCATAGGTGATAAAATGTGTGGTAATTAATGTGGGCCTATAAATGGTTGGTTTAAGGAGCTTCCAATTCATTCCAATACCTCCTTCCTTCTATTGATAACTAATTCCTTGAACAAAGAACACCATTTTTTTTCATTCAAGAAGAACCAGGACCCCTTTTCAAAACCAATTGTGGCTTAATTAGCTTATCCCACACCCCTTCACCATTTCCATGCAAATTAATCAGATATGAATCATACAATTCTGTCATACGAGGCAACGTTTGAATCAACAGGGTCCTTCCACACCTTTTAAATAGGTTCTTTGAATTTTCAATGATTATGGAAATACTGCATAAAGATTTTAACCCATTGACTGCAACTATCACAGCAGTTGATTTTTTTTTTCATGGTAGTGACAACGTTTGTAAATTTCTTTGCAACAGGTTCACAAGTACTCACAATTTCATCTGTTCCGGTGTAATGCACAAGAGCAGTCATCGTTCTGCAACATGAGACAAACACGGGACCAATAATGTCATAAAAAAATTCTGGAAGTCCACATTTGCTTTACATGTATGCTTATTTTTCTACAAATACGTAGCAGCAAGTATGAATGTTAACTGTACCACCAAGTTAACAACAGAGATGATTGCAAGATACATTTAAAAGCCAAATACTTCTCAATATTTTATCAAAAATGGCAATGAATGAAATGGAGTAAAATATATTTTAAAAATTTGACAAAAATAATATACAATTAGGAGATAAATCTTGAACATGCAAATTACATCCTCCATGCCCCCCCCCCCCATTTTATTTGTTTTAAGTCAAATTGAATTCATTATACATGGTATATGCAGAGGCAAATAAAGGAGCCTTACAATATACATAATTTTTATGATTCTTCCTGTGGCATTTCAGAATATTTCATATCAAGTATGGAAAACGTCTCTTATTGTGGAGGAAGAGGAAAGAACTCAAAAGGAAAAGGAGGAAAAGTAAAAGGTGATGAGAGAGAAGGAGGAGGGAGAGAAGGAGGACAATGAGGAAAATATAATGACATGGGACAAGGAGAGGGGAAGGAGGAAAAAGGGATGGAATTTGATAGCATTTGGTATTTTAGCTCTAAGAGGGCTCACATGGAATACTAATACATAATATAATTGTGTTCTAAAAAACAGGATAGCCAGTATGTTCTGAAATAAAATGAAAAACCAATAAATAAATGAATACGAGGGACCCACTTGATGGCGTAGAAGGGTACATCCTTGCTCTGTGAGTCCTGCAGCATAGCACTGAACATGTTGAACAGCCCCTTGTAGAACGGCCTCAGGTGATTGGCTGAGGTGGACACGATGCAGCTCAGCAGCAGGCTGGACAGCTGAATGTGAATGAATGTATGTATGAATGAATGAGTTGAATTACCATAAATAATCAAATTTACATATCACATTAATCGTGATAGATATATATCATGTATATACCTCGGTAATAGGAGCAATCAAAAGCATGTGTGAGTTAATGCTCGCCCCTGGTTGAACAATGTTAAGTAAATAAAATACAAAGATGGTTTAAGTACCCTTAAAATTGGAAAAAAATGTCTAATCAGATTTTGAACAACGGTGCAAAACAAACATGAAATATACATTCTAGAAGGACTGGATTCAAAAGAGAGATTGGAAAATGTCACCAGGTTTCATGTTTATTTGATTTATCACTTTATTTTCACTAGTACTGTCTCCATAGTAATAAGATTGATTGAGCAATCAATCTCTCAGAAAAAGAAGACCAGACAGGGATTTGAACCTGCATCTACAGCTTGCCGGGCAGCGACATTACCCACCAGGCTACTGCTTGGCTCATGATAATGGCACGATACCTATAAACAAATACCCTACCAATGGATTCCATTCTTTTGCTTATTCATATTCATGAGTCCTCAGTTGTACTTTGATTTTTTACACATGAACATACAGACATTGTGCATGACATCATATTTCTCTTTTACTAACAAAAAAAATGCAGAGCGTGATGAACGATGTAAAAGCAATCCAAAAGCATTTAAGCACAAAATACGTTTAATGTTTTTAACTAATGATGTATAGAAAGAACAGAAATAGAAAGCAATGCTTGTGGGTTTTTAGGTCCCAAAGTCACATTGGTGCATTAAATAAGGCACCTTAACATCACTACACTTACATGCATTGACTTAAAGGCAGGAATTTTAAAAATAAAATAATGATTAAATACATCTTGAGTAAAATTAATCTTGAGTTACCTCTCTTTGCTGTGGGTTTGGACTGGTTGCTCCCTCCTGTATATACTGAAGAACCTCGGGCCATTTCTGCGCTGCTAGCTCGTACCGGGCTATGGAGGCTGCCAGCTGGGCCACGCTGTTGCGAACAACTCTCCTGTCAAAGTTTAACATGAGATGATGAAAAAATTTTGTGTGTGTATTTGCTTGGATAATATTTGTAAAAATTCAGAATATTTCATATTAAGAATGGAAAATGACTTTCATTATGGAGGAAGAGGAAAGAGGTCGAAAGGAAAAGGAGGAAGAGTAAAAGGTGAGCAGAGAGAAGAAGGAAGGTGAGAAGGAGGACAATAAGGAAAATAAAATGACATAGGGCAAGGAGAGGGGAAGGAGGAAAAATGGATGGAAGATAAATGGAAGGAGGTGAGAGAAGGAGCAGTAGCAGTAGTAAAATGGACGCTGCAATCTTTGACATACTATTACAAGCAAATCTCTGATCATTGCTGAGCATGAAAGAGAACGAGTTTGATTTTAGAGGAGAACATGTGAGAAGAAAGAAAAAGAAGAGAGAAGAACAAATCCAGATAGTGAAAAGATCAGGTTAGGCAGAATGAGAGAGAGGGGGATGGCATATTAGAACGGTAGTACACAAAGATGAGAAAGAAGAAAAGGAGAAGGACAAAATATGACAGGTTGAGTTTGGAGAAGGGGGAGCTGTACAAATGAGGGAATTATGAAAAATAAACATTTCAGTGGGGTTTTTTGTACGTTTCTTTCAAATCCTACTTAAATTTTGTATATATCACATATTTGTAGGAAACCATGATTTTTTTTCGACGAAAAGGTTGCTTGACACATTGCAGCCGACTCCAATATGCGATCAATAAATGTTACATTACATGTACCGTCATGATGAACTCAAACATGAATCATAGAACATACGCTACTTCCTGGAATGGTTACGACGGTCTCTCACTTCCCCCCTGTAATCAAGGCCACATGTGTGTTAAAGGTAACAGTTTGAAGAAAACATGGCCCGTAATCAATGAAGTTCTGTTCTGCCAGACCATGGGTTCTAGTTTACATTCTGGTCTGATATTACGACACCGTGATGGAATGATCTTACAATGGTGGAAGCGTTAAAATCTAATGAAATCTGGATCAGGGCCCTGTTGCATAAAACTTACCATTTATGAAAACTTTACTACCAACTTTTATAGAAACCTTGACTTTGATAGGCTGTTCAGCGATGATATCATTGCAGTTACCATCGAGCCCAGGGGATGATGCTAGAATTGATTCTGTCATCATCACCAATACGACCCATGACATTTATAGGAGATAAACTCACCTAAAACAAGTGTACTTCAAATTTATCTCCCCAAAAATATCAGGCAAAAGTGTTTTTTTTCAAAGGTATGAAGTTCATACCTTCTCAGTACCTTCAGCTGTAATAAAACAAATCATGTATCATCACATATTTTGTAGCTTCAAAGCTTAGAACTTACTCAGTTTCATGTTGTAAGACCTGTAGGGATATCTGCTTCAAACTGCAAAATAGAAGAAAATGAAAATGAAGTGGAATATTATTGAAATTATGTGACAAACGGAGTAAAACATTACACAAAATTTATGAGCAATATATGCCTGTGACATAAAGTGAGCCGCAACAGATTTGATAAATGAATTCGCTTTTCATTTTTTTTAAACTGAACTACATGGAATAACAATGCATGTATTATGAAGTTATTTGGGGGGTTTTCTCACCTGTTGAAGATGTCATGCCCTACTTCGTGCTTATGTGTGTCACTGTCTTGAACCTCAAGCCAAGACATTGAGACAGAACCCTCTAAAACCAGGGCCGAGTTCGTGCCGATGATGCATTTGTCGGCATTATGACATCTAACACTTGTTCTTAGTTTGTGCATTCAGAGATGGTCGTAAATGTGCAAGAGAAAGAAACAACCCCTTCATCCTAAGAACTAGGCTTCTATTAGCCCTTTGGGTATTGAGCCAAGTGCGCGTGTGGTGCTGTACCTTGCATGGAACTCTGGGGAGAACTTCTTCCATCTTCTTACCAGACGTCTAAGAAGGACAGCCGCAAACTGTCGAACCTAAGCCACACACACAGACAAAATAAATAAAGCAACAGGCAAATTCTTCAAACTGTTGGAACAGAGCTACATGTATGGTATTATCTATGCACTAATACTACATTCCAGCAGTTTGAATGAATATGATAAATCATCTCATCTTACAACTCACAGAAAATTAAAATTGTGGATGGATCATTCACATAATCATCCCTGCTCATTTAGTTCAGGAAATATCATGTTTGGGGCTCAAAATATTTCAGTTACCTATAATTAAGAAACACATGTTCGGTCTTGTGATAATCAGCATTTAGAATGGAAAACATCAAATCTAGAGTGCTCTGACTGGCTTCAACATCAGTGCACATAGTTTGACCGAACCCCTTCAGAACAGTCAATATGTACATAAAATGGAACTTATAAGATACTCTTTGTCAGGTGACAAAACCCAATTCATGTGGGTCGCATTTGACCTAAATTCCTGTCAATTGATTCAATGTGTAGCGTCTCTTTAAACCCAAACTGTCGAGAGATATCTCCATTGTAATTTGAATGCTGACAGTAGACCCAGACTGAAGCAGTTACGCTGCCATGACCTAGTTTAGACAGGGTGATTGGATTCCCGTGACAACTGCCTAGGAAACTCTTGTTCTCTCTGACTCTCTCTCTCTTTGCAGGACTGGCCTGTATGTTAAAGGGAATATACTGTACCGGGAAGACAAAAAAGCCTTCAAAAGATGATCGTGGACAATCTTCTTGCCAATGGTCTTGCCAATTCATGTATTGTCCATTTTAGAAACCTGCTGAGAGTTATTTGCGCTCAAATGATCCACATTTGTAGTAAGTTGCTCACAATCACCCTTTGAAGGCCTTTTTGTCTTCCCAGTACAGTATATGCCCTTTAAAGATAGCCCCTCCGTTTTTCAGATCATCACAAAACCATCGAAACATTGGCAAAACATATAGAGAAGTGTTAGCAAGCTGCATATTCATAATTTGAAACTGATACGTAGTGTAAAATTCAAATAATGCACGTAAACAACGTCTGATTAATAGTCTTTACCTCAGGCTCTTAGCAGTTTGTGTTGAAATATCTGCTTTATTGATTAATCTGCTTATTAAATTTTAAAACGCATTATGAAAAAAAATTGTTCTATAGAAGGAATCATCTCCAAAGTTTTGTAATTACTCATAAAATTAGGATTTCACACATGCAGAATAACCACATAGATACTTTAACAAAGACTAATACTTTTTTCGTAGTATGAAAAAAGTCGGTTTGAAATTTAACGGCTGAAATTTTTACATATACAGAAAGCTTCAACATGCTATATTCTTAGAAATGGTCTTGAATCACACTTTCTTCAATTTACGATCGTGATAGACGATTTCAAATTTTAAGCTTGCAAAAGGAACGGACAATCTTTAAAGCCAGATTTGTGACTCTTTGTGTGCCAGACAATTGCTTCACTATAGGGTGTGTACATACCCATGGTGCCAGAATGCGACCAACACACTTACAGCGTTAAGGGGAATGAATCCCAAATGGGAAATTGATTTGTATTAAAAGCACTTTACGAAACAATACAAAAGACAATTTATACTAAGAAGAGCTGATTAACAACAAGCTTGGATATTTTGCCAACAATTTCTCTGAAAACATATTGAAATTGTTTGTATTTGGCATCATGCGTGACACACATTGTACTCATCCATGAATCTGTTCTCTTAAAAGTATAGCCAGTACAATGAAAGGGAAGATTTATGAAGTTGTCACTTTCTATATTTTTTGTTTTCTGTCTCCACCCAAATCATGCTGCAGACTAAAGAGTGCCGTGGGAGTTTAATGTTACGCTGGTAAAAACTCAATAAAAATGAATGTTTTCCCCTCAAAGTCACACCCTCCACCCATTCCATCTCAAGACAAGAAGAGGGCCTTGTGGGAAGAAGCAGGAAGGATATTGCTAGGAGCACGGAAAGGTTAACCGATACCCCTTTCACATGCATCCAAATTGCTGCAGTAAATGGAAAAGATTTGTTAGACATATCGTAAGTAGATGTTGGCATATGGAACTAAAACTGCAGTGAATACAATATGAACTTCTCTGTCACAATAAAGTGTGGGACAAATATCACTGCATAGTTTTGTAGCTATCTTGAAATTGATGGTTTATGAATTTCTTGCAGAATATTTGCCCAATAATGGCATTTATGCAGATACTTAAAAAGGAAACTATCCCAAAAATATGTTACTCGTTCAATAACAGAAGGAAAAGTCTGAGAGAGAGCAACACAAGTCTGAGTAAAATCAGACTAATAACTAATAAGAAAGAACTTAATCTGCTCATGGTTTGTTAAGTGTCATTCTTTTAAATCAGACTGACATGTGGGAACTACATTGGAGGATGGTATTCTATTAAAACGATTGCAAATGACAAAACAGCCTCATGGCTAAGTTGCTATATATTTTCATATCAAATGTCTGATTTGATTGCTCTGCTTTCACAGAAAGCAACTTATCTTAAGTACTGGAATACAAAAATTGTTTCCCCATTACAAAATTTAGTGAAAAAACAAACTACACCAGTTATGAGTTCAAATGTTGATGTGGACAGGGTTTGGATGGGAGGGGGATACCACTTGTTGAAGTTACCTGTGGGTTTGGGGAAGCTGTGAGCACAGTGCACAGTTCTGGCACAACCCCAGGGCTCTTCAGCGCTTGTTTCAGTTCCTCTGTGCCCTGTATGAGGTTATTACACAGGAGAGGGAAGGAGGGAAGGTAAAACAGGAGGACGGAGGGATGGAGGAAACATGAGAAAAGAGAGAAAGCAGGATGAAAGAAACATGGAAGGTGAAGAGGAGGAAAGCAGGATAGAAAGGAGGGAATGTATAACAGGACGAAGGGATGGAGGAAACATGAGGAAAGAGAGAAAGCAGGATGAAAGAGACATGGAAGGAAGGTGAAGATGAGGAAAACAAGGTAGAAAGGATGAGGGAAGGTAAAACAGGAGGAAGAAGGGATGGAGGAAACATGAGCAAAGAGAGATCAGAGCAGGATGAAAGAGACATGGAATGAAAGTGCAGAGGAGGAAAGCAGGGTAGAAAGGGTGATAGAAGGTAAAACAGGAGGAAGAAGGGATGGAGGAAACATGAGCAAAGAGAGATCAGAGCAGGATGAAAGAGACATGGAAGGAAGGTGAAGAGGAGAAAAGCATGATAGAAAGGATGAGAGAAGGTCAAACAGGAGGAAGAAGGGATGGAGGAAACATGAGCAAAGACAGAAAGCAGGATGAAAAAGACGTGGAAGAAAGGCAAAGAGGAGAAAAGCATGATAGAAAGGATGAGGGAAGGTCAAACAGGAGGAAGAAGGGATGGAGGAAACATGAGCAAAGACAGAAAGCAGGATAAAAAAGACGTGGAAGAAAGGCGAAGAGGAGGAAAGCAGGATAGAAAGGATGAGAGAAGGTAAAACAGGAGGAAGAAGAGACGTAAAAAAGGAGGGATAGAGGGAATGTAAAACAGGAAAAAGGAGGAATGGAGGGAAGGAAAGAGAGAAGAAAGGAAAGCAGGATGAAGATCAATGAAGGGAATAAAAAAAGGAAAGCATATTGAATTAGTATGGATGGAGGGAGAGTACAGCAGGTGGATGAAAGCAGCAGGAATACAGAAAGAGGGAAGGTGAAACAGGTAGACAGGAGGAGAAGAGCAAAACAAGATGATGGAGTAGAGATCGAGGGAAGGTAAAAAAGGAGGAGAACGAAAAGGAAATATCAAATGAGGAGTGAGGAGAGTACAATAGGAAAACAGGAGAACAAAGAAACACAGGAGAAAGAGGGTATTTGCGGATAAAAAATAATGATGGATCAAAGGACAGCACAAGATGGTAGCAAGTATCGATAAGATTGATAAGAGAAAAAAGAAGGATGATGGAAGAAAAATATGAAATGAGTGGGACAAATGAAAAGTGGCAGAAAAAGAGGGTAAAGAAAGGAAAGCACAATCAGGCATTTAAAAAATAATAATAAATCAAAAGAAAATATCAAAGTGACAGCAAATGCAAAGAAAATGGCAGCAAAGATTGAGAAATACACAGAAGTAGATCAAGAAAAAGAAGAAGGGCATTTAATTTAGATATGAAAATGATGTGAAATGAAAAATAATGCAACTATAATGATTCATGTTTAGATTATTGGTATGCTTGACAGTTAAACATCACTACAGTGACAATACCAGCTGTCAACATGGCATTTCAGACCTTTTTTCAGGAAGAACAAATACAATGTAGTCATTGTATTTTGCTTGCTTAGTAACACAGCACAAAAAAATAACTCTTCAAACATAACTACCATGAAATTAAACATACTTTTACAACCATGTAAGATCAGCATCAACATATAACATTTCATTTTTGTTTACCATCCTGTTTAGTCACAAAAATGTATTGAAATGAAAGTTACAAGCAATCTTTGAAAGTATGTGGCATTCTTTATGCAAATTTACAAGAAAAAGTGAGAATCACTTTGACACATAATAGAAGCCCTATTTCTACTAATTCAATTCCATTTCAGCTGTTGTCTGTGTAACACACTTCAATTAATAAAATGATGGAAAAAGATTAATATTGAAGAGAGTATGATCATTAAGAAAAGGTTAAAGGAAATGTGGCTTTGAAGTTTTACGAAAAAGATACAATCAAAATTATATGGACATTCTTTCGATGTTAAATTAGCCACATTAAAAGTCTGATTAACTTCAAAATAATAATAATTTATTATTTTTAGGCCTGGTGTGATTTTCAAATTTTGTCAAAATCTTCACATCTTCTGTTCAGGCTTCACCTGTTATAAGATTAACATTATATCCAACAAAATATGACAAATAATTATTTACTGTGGGCTGAAATATGAAGAGAACTTAAAAAGATGAAGAAAAAAAAAAGATGAAGAAAAACATTTAAATGATAAAAATGCAGAGGGGGAAAGGGATGTGTACAGTTTGAGGAGTTTCATAAGGATAAAGAGAAGATACAGTCCTGATGTTTTAATGAGAGTGTAAAAACATACAAAAGAATACAAGAAATGTTAATATACGATGTACAAAGTAGAGTGTCATTTTATCGAAATGCATGAGACACATTCCATCTTTCAAAAACTTTGCATTGGCTCACAAGGTAATGTGTCTTTAAAGGGAATATACTGCACTGGGTCTGGGAAGACTAAAAGCCTTCAAGCAGGTGATCATGAGCAATCTGCTTGCCAATGGTCTTCCAACTTAGAAATTTGCTGAAAGTTATTTGCCCTCAAATGATCCACATTTGGAGTAATTAGTGATTGAATCACAAATCCTCAAAATGTGCAGGCCGAACATTTTGAGGATTTGTGATTTAATCATTGGCAAGAAGATTGCTCACGATCACCTGTTTGAAGGCTTTTTGTCTTCCCAGTACAGTATATTAACTTTCATACAATAGCATAAGCCCAGTTGGAAGTTCTGTATGTTTTCACTGATACTTGGATTACATTACAAGTTAAAGTTTTATCACACAGATCCCTCACATGTACAGTGACAATGTTGAACTTAATTTGACTTGATGCCAACCTGAATAAGGAGAACATGAGCGCACGATGTGTTTCACATTGTCTTCTGCAGGCAGGCAATACAGATTAGTCATGATGTGATCCATTCCACATGGGAATTATTTTCTCTTCTGAGTCATGCATACAGTTAAGTGCTCACGGTGTCTAACACTGAAAACATAATGAACAGTATGCTGTATGCAGTAAGCTGTAGTACTGTTAAATTCAGATCAGGCAAAACATGAAAACGTAGTTGGAGAGGCTACTTTTCAAGTGTGACATCATAAAACAAACATAGTGAGCCTAGTAATAGTAATTGCCTAGGAGACAAAGCAAGTTTTCATATGTTATCTCTAGGTATTCAATGATTCAGATGCAATGTGTTATACCAATAAATGTGTGCTTTCCAGGAGAACAAAACCCCAAATGACAAGTTTTTGTATCTATACACAAGGCATATTGATGAAAGTTTAAGAGAGACAGTAGACAATCAAATCACATTCTACACTACAGCTCAAAGGAATTGGCATAGGGAAAGGGAAAAGGAAAAAAGGGAAGGCACAGCAGTTTTAAACCACAGTATATTTTGTCCAGTTCAGCATGAAACATGATTTCTTTTTAGGCTAAAGCATCATGTTTCATGCTGAACTGGACAAAATATACCGGGGTTTAAAACTGTGGCTCCTTCCCTTTCTTTCCTTTCCCTTTCCCTATGCCAATTCCTTTGAGCTGGAGTGTAAGTTCTATCATGGTTGTGAAGAACACAAGTTGATGATAGGAGGATCAGCATCCTTCATAATGACAATTTTTTAAAACAATAAATACGAATTCAATTTCTCAAAACATTACTTTTGTCGATGGGAATGCTTAAAAATTGGCACAAACTGTCTATGCACTATTCTGTGATATTTGCAAACAAACATCATGTTGCTAAAAAAAAAAACCTTAATATATTTTGCAAATAAAAATATTGTATGCAGTATTTATACCAGAATGAGACCTCCTTGTCTGACTTTCCTCACAGATCCTCTCCTGTTTTCATTTGTTTGCTTGAGACCAACTTTTTTTTCAACCTGAACTATCCCTTTAAAATTAGTGCCCATAGAAAAAGTGTGTCTCATCATTACTGTCTGTGCCATACCCAGTGAAGTTCCACCATTATTTAGATACTTGAAACAGAACAGGAAGAAAATAAAGATCATGATCAAGAACCATACCCTAACTCATTGCATTATTTGGGTTGTAATCAGTTGATGAGATTAAATAAGACCCTTTCCCTTTCCTTATGCCAATTCCTTTGGGTTGTAGTTGTCTGTCTATGTGACAGCAGCAGCTGGAGGCTTGTCAGGTCTGACATGAATACATCACACTGGAGCGGAGGGGAAACTCCGCCCCAATAGACGCTTAAGCCTAGTATCAGCATTTTAACTAGTCAACTACCTCGCTTGTGAGTGCATGTATACAAGATAGACAGGAATAACCGTCTCATTCGGGGCATTCTTTAATCGAAATGACATTTTTGGACATACCCCCCGAATAGATCAGAGGAGCCAGATGCAATCTCAGCGGATCCAACGTCCTACAGAGACTGATTCTCGGTCAAGTATACAAGAATGAAGAACCATGTATGTGCCAAACGTTCAAAAGCAAATCATGAATGATGATACACGGTCTTGATTACATTATATTTTTTACTATTTTTAGTCTATAATATGCACTATCATGAACTTGGAGCTGAAAAAGCTGAAGAGCTTAAGTGATTCCATGATGTTAACGTGATAAGTCAAGGAAACTGTTTCAATCTACGATCGATGAACAGGCGAAGTCCTACAATCATCGTTGGATTAAAGTAAAGTAAAGTAAAGTATGATTCCATGGTCTGCCCGCAGTGCCTGGCCAGTTTCAGTTCAGTAATGTCGGTTGTCAAAGTCATTTACACAGCATAGTAATACATCAAAACATTTTGATCTAGTATTTCATATTAACTTATCAACAAAATTATAATTATCTGATTATGAATAAATCCACATTTATCTCATTCACAGATTGACTGATTCACAACACTTGCCTTGGTAATCCGTTCTGGCAATCCACACATTTTGCATGCATAATCATGAGAAAAGATGCAAAGTAAAAATTGAAGTGAGAATCTCACCTGCTGAATCACAGCATTATCAGGCACGAGAAGTTTCAATAAAATCCCCTCAAGTGCAGAAGACATGTTTCTCCTTCGCCCGCTGTATATCACACGAGCCTGGAAGCAGCAACAACGGTGAACAATCTTGCTGCAAAATTGACTTGTTCTTCTGTCCCTCCCACCGGCACCGGCGACTGCCAATTTCCCAAATTTTGTTCAACATGGAAATGAACGTGATGCGGAAAATGTGAGCGTATCCGATTCATAGATTAGACTTTTCCGGGCCAATTTGTTGATAAGCCTGTCACGATGCGTGCGTACATCAGCAATATATCATTTAAAAACAACTGGAAATGAGACTAAAAAGAGGCGGGGTCAAAGTTGATTTAAGTCCACATGGCATGTGTTATTTTGCGAATTGTACTGAACAGCAAGCAGAGACAGAGTCCGTATTTGTTTTTTTTGCAATACTTGTTCTTTATCAGTCAAGACTAGTTATTGCACAATATCACCTGAAATATGGGCAAGTCAAAGAATAAAAGATTTCGATTAAAGAAAGCGCAACCGACCGGCTTGCAGAGCATGAAGGAGGCGCAAGAAGAGGACGAAGAGTTGGCCAATGCGAGTCCCGCAGCAGACGTTCAGCAGAAGACCATCGGAGTGCTCGAAAAGGTAACGGGGAGATGTGGGCGAGTGGACTGTGAGCGTACCGTCATGACCGTGCGCTTCCTGCGTGATGCGAATAGTTTTATACCGTCCTATTTTCGTTGAGTTGATGTTTGAATGAAGTATGTACTATTGTAGATTAATATGTAAAGAAAAAAATTCAGTGTTAATGTTTTGTTGATGGATGGTTTCTCATCATTTCATTACATTAATTTTGAAATAAGGAGTTAAGACTGGGTGTTTTTTTTTTTTTTCAGGTAAAAAAAATAACTTTTCACAACGGATCACATCTGTCCACACACACTTTTCGATGTTCGCACAGCAGGTGTTCAGCACCTGGTATAGGTCTGGCCTGAATCTTGTATATATGTAGGAATTGGCATAGGGAAAGGGAAATGAAAGGAAGGTGCTTTAGCCTGAAAAGCATCATGTTTCATGCTGAACTGGACAAAGTATACCACGGTTTAAAGCTGCGGCTCCTTCCCTTTCCCTTTCCCTATGCCAATTTCTTTGAGCTGTAGTGCACTATAACTACCCAGTGTGTAGTTGTCGTTTTCTGTATGCTGGCCTTCTGTGAATGCACGGGTGGTGATTCATTGTGAATGCCGGGTGAGATGGGATTCTTTTCCCTGGTGAAGTAGTGGCAATGCAATGGGGGCAATGGGGGCACAGACTACAAGGTGTTCGGATGGAGCCTGCTGGACATGAGTGGAAATAGCCAACTCCGAGTGACACAATCTTCTACCAAGAAAGGAGCATGGAAGTCAAGTTACAAAAGCCATTCATTGCAAACAACCAGTGTCACTGCAAATTCTTAACAAAGTTTTAAGAAGGACAAAACGGGAACTGAATACATTCAAAAGAGAACTCTGCGAAAAAACTCTGAAAACCTAAGATGAAAGCACTTTCTACATGTATGCTGACTTTCTTGCTTTATTATTTGTGTTATGATACAAAACTTGGCATCACACAATTCATGTTCACTACTTAGAAATCTAGGAACATGTTTGCATTCTCTTACTGTGGTAATTTCAAATCAAGAAAAATGGCTTGCTATATAATTTAATGAACTGACATAAAACAAGTATTTGAAACAAAAATAGACTAGTAGTTTGACACATCATTACCTTCTTAGGGAATAAAAATAACAATTTGTTTCAAATAGCAAATATCATGCCAAGAACTTGCAAATTGATGTACAATATAAACTATTAAGTGCAGATTTCATTATGGGAGATTTATTTGCTGCTTGCTTTGTATTCAAGTAATTTTTTAATCTTACTTGAAGTATATGAAATATGAATGTTCAGCTTAGTAAAATAATGAATGTCTAAGAAATTACAAATATCACTCACATACAGCTCACATGTTGAGAGTAAATTTTGTAAAAATTAGGTAGAAATAACCTTTTTCAAAAATGACTTGCTCTACTAAAGTAAAATAACAAGTCAATTGGTTTGTAGAGGATTGTTGTACTATGATAAACATTTAATCTGGAATTTATGCTTTGGAAAGAATTTTTTTATGAGAATTTATACCTTCTTCTTTTGACGGACAAAATGTAATGCGAATTATCGTAACGCGAGGTACAGAAATATATACCCAATGCACGCAGATGATGAATCATTTCGAAAATTCTACAATGTAAACTTGAAACTTTCATGCCCACAAAAAATTAGGACTGGAAGCAGTGCTTAGTATGAGGAGACTTTCATAATCAAGGCATTCATCAATTTTGCCATGTCTTTTTTTTGTAACGTGAGTTACCGAAATAAAACTTCTTTAAATCTTTAAATACAATTGCTTCATTGGTCTTTTTTATGTTATGTAGTTACTGTACTGTGCTTCTACTTCATACTTGCAGAAAATATCAATCAACAGGTCCTTATAATCATAAAGTTACAGCACAAAGAAGTTGTCAATGTACAGTTATGTGTAACGCAAGTAACTGTGGAATCGCCCAAGTCACTTTTGTTCCCAAGGATCATTCGCTTGAGAATTGTAGCGGTTTCCGATTTTAGAACCAATGTTTGAGAACTGCCTCATATAGAACTCAGTGTAGAGTTGTCATTGGTGTTTGCCATTATAGTGTCAATGGAACTAGCGTTGGTATTATCAATCATGAAATCATTCCTGTGTTTCCAGCTCCAGAGTGCGTCGGCGGAGGAGAGGGAGTGCGCCTGCCGAACCCTGGCCAACCTGGTACAGGACCAGAAAGCACTGGAGACCCTGGTCAAGCAGCGAGCAGTCAGGAGCCTTGGGCCTCTCCTCCTGGATCCGTCAGCTGGCATCAGGGAGGCAGCAGCAGGAGCATTAAGGTAGGTGTGGGAGGTCCATCACTCGGTCGCTGAGTGAGGGAGTTAAGTTATGCTGACGTAAAAAAAACCCGCAAGTCTTGAAAAAGAAGTGTGAGTTCACAACTGGAATTGAAAAAATTTAGTTTGTGTAAGAATGTTTTTGACAGGTTTCAAGTCATGATTGGATTGGTTGTTTTCTTTGAACCCTTCAGGAACCTGACAGTCGTAGGCGGGGATGCCATCTGTGATCTCATGGTTGATGAGGATGTGATGACAACTCTTGTTGCATTTCTGCTCCAGGTTTGAACATTACTTCTTCATTTTTATTTGGTATTGTAATCAGGGATGCTAAATTTGAGAGAATATTCCTGTATTTAGTCAGGCCAATATTTCAGAATAGTTTCTAGGAATACACCCTTGTCAGTCAGTGAGCCTACATCAATGAGTCCAGCTGTTATATATTTGTACATACCTCCTAGGACACAACTGGCAAATTAGGTGGTAATCTGACCTTTGAGACGCTTGGTTTGAGACTGCAATAAACAAGTCTCTGCCTGCTTCTATAAAGTTCTGGTTGCAGGCCTCGGCCAAAATTATAACTGGAGTCCCAAGGAATAATTTGTCTGGTTTCAGGAAAACATATTTTGTAAAGAGCAATGTGCTCATAATTCATCTATTGAATAAAATATCCTATTTTGCAGACGATGTTGGTAAATGGGTGAAAAGAGAAATGCTTTTACAAGAAGGTTTGTACTATCATAGGTAATGAAGTTGGCAAGATATAATTTTGACAAGTTTTAGAAGAAGGACAAAAGGTGTGGAGAGAAGGTGGCAGGGGGAAGCAAGGAAGGGAGTAGCAAGAAGATAAAAAAGATGGTATTTGAGGTGTTTTATGACTTGAAGCTTTAATTGAGCCATTGATTAAAAGTCTTAGCCTACACGTACATTGTATGATTAAGATAGTAATATCAAGTATACTGTATGAGCATGACACATTGACAAATATTTCATATATGCATATGCCATGAAAGCTAATAGGTAACAATATATAGATGGAAAGAGGATTTCTTCTATCTTTTTCATAATATATATAGATGGAAAGAGGATTTCTTTTTCATAATACAGTGAAATCTGCATATAAAGACTGCTCATGGGACAATATGGGAATCTTTATAAGCAAGTGGTCTTAATGTATGGGTTTCCTTCATTAATGTTTCAATAACAAATATTGTGGTCTCTGTGGATGATCTTTATTATAGAGGGGTGGCCACTGATGCAGGTTTGACTGTATTATTTTCTTTTTCACATGCAGTATTCAGATGGGATCCCACAACCGCCCCCAGCCAAGCAGAAGGACAACAAACTGCCGCAGCACGATTCTTCTCTGGAGGCATTGATACAGGCCGTACATTTAGTATGGAATCTGTGGTGAGTTTAAAGGGGAATTTCAATCTACAAACCAGTTGCCCTCGAAAGGAAAAGACAAATCTGAGAAGCAGAGCAAAACGGGTGCGAGGAAAATCTGACAAGTTATGAGAAAGTTATAAATGTTGAAATGATTAGACATTAATATGTGGTATATCAATGGTGAGTTTATTTTCATATTAGCCTACTGTACTCGTTTTTATTTCAGTGTTTCGATTGATTTATTTTCATTAATGAAAAAGAAATGTAAACATATTAACATGTATTACATGAATTAACATAGTGGCAAAGCCATTTAGAAACTCAACAGTACTCATATTGCAACATTGAATTTGATTTTTTTCCAAAGAAAGAAAGAAAATTGTTCACAGCAATAATAACTCAAGAGGAAAGAGCATGTTATCTGAGTGGTGGTTCTTTCTGTATCATTGTATTGTAAAATCGGACCATTAATAATAAAGTTATTAATGTTAAAATGGTTAGAATATTATTATGTGGTATATCTATTGTGTATTTATTTACAGCCAAAAGTACTCATTTTTATTTCAGTGCTATGATCGATCGATTTTTATCTCACAATAACATACCGAAAGTAAACATATTCACATGTATTACATGAACTGACATAGTAGCAAAGCCATTAAGAAGCTCAATAATTCTCATAGTGAAACATGGAATGCAATTTTTGCAAAGAAAAAAAAGAAAATTATTCACAGAAATAATTACTCATGGGGAAAGAGCATTTTATCTGATTAGCTGTTTAGATCTTCATCTTTGTATTTTAAAGGGAGTATACTGTACTGGGAAGACAAAAAGCCTTCAAAAGGTGATAGTGAGCAATCTTCTTGCCAATGGTCTTAAATTCGTGTATTGTCCATTTTAGAAACTTGCTGAAAGTTATTTGCCATAAAACTATCCACATTTGGAGTAATTAGTGATTTAATCACAAATCCTCAAATTGTTCGGGCCGTACATTTTGAGGATTTGTGATTAAATCACTAATTATTCCAAATGTGGATCATATGAGAGCAAATAACTTTCAGCAAGTTTCTAAAATGGACAATACACGAATTTAAGACCATTGGCAAGAAGATTGCTCACAATCACCTTTTGAAGGCTTTTTGTATTCCCAGTACAGTATACTCCCTTTAAATTTAATGGAAACAATCTTTATCTTCCTTGCAGTGAGAGCAGCAGCACTGCAGTGGCAGTAGCCAACCAGCATGGTCTGATGGCCATTTTCCTACAGTGCCTACAAGCACACCAAACCCTGATTAGTCTCGCCATTGCTGCAGGTAGGTAGTCCTTATTTTAAGCATCGTGATTGGTCAAAACGCATCATGTGACGTGATATTTTTTTGTGTGTGCAATGCGTGGAGTGCAAAAGAGTGCGAGGAAAAGTGATATTTCCAGGTTAGCAGTGCAATGCACTCTGCGGAGTGTATGAAAATATTTTTGGTCTAGTTAGCTAGAGTCATTAGAGATTAAAGGTATTGAACTTTCTCAAGTGCTCACAATTCACCATTTGAATGTGTTTTTTTCTAAATGCATTTGAATGATATCCATATTTGATTGGACCGTGAAGATCTTTGATATATTGTCCTAGAGTCTGTTTATAAGTTGGGTTTATCCCTCAGACAAGCTCAGGAACATACACTGGTTTGGTTTGAGAAGTGAGCTATTTTACTGCATACTATACTACATATAAGACTATTAAAATGTTAAATGTAATTTATCATTTTCCATTAAAAACACATGTTAGTTTTAGAGTGCCACAAAAATACAATGTTTGAAAAGATTTGGTTTTATTTCCACCAGCATTCTTGTAAAAAATTCAATAAAACATTGCTGTTTTTTACTATAGAGGGAGCTGTTTCAGTTTGCTGTACAGTGTCATTGGGCATTTCGTATCCTCATATCGTAGAAACATATGCCTGTCATAAAGTGCTGCAATTGATCTGAATGGATCGCAAGTCCAATTCCTTTCCATGTACAGTGTATCTTTAATGTACAAAACTACAATTGATATCAATCACAAATCAGGTTGTGATCAATTGCAAATCATTATAAGACAGTGCCCCACTTTGCCATTGAAAATAGAGTGTATTTTTATTTGGGCTGCCAATTCAAGAAAATTTGTCAATGGTATACCTGATGAGTATCCAAACCATAAGTAATGTATAACTGAATGTCATAAACTTGCTTATGGAGAGGAGATGAGTAATATGATAAAAAAAAATAATTGTGCAAAATGTCAAATGAAGAATTCAACCAAGGACATCAATTGAGAAAGCAATCATTAAATGGAAATAAAACAGCAGCAATTCATCAGACTGCCACCTATTTTTGTTATTCGGTTATTTCATCTTTTTGAATAGAAAGCCTGTTCTACTTTATCATCAACAAACAGCCATATTTTTCATGAAGTGAACGCAGTTAACTTTCTATGATGGGTTTTTTTCTAGTCAGCGGAAAAAAGCACTTAAATTGATCCATGATAAATCAATCAATCATTTAATCAACCAACTAAACAATCAACCACGAATCTGTTACTCTGTTTGTCAATTAGTCTAAAAGTTATACAGTCATTAAGTACTCCGACTTTAAATGTTCAAGCTGATATTATTATAGAATTTGATTCAATTGAATCATGGAATTGAATATGAAAGTACATTTACAATTCTATGATCCATTTTTTGTTAAATGTAAGAAAGAAAATTGTTTTTGTATACATAGGTATGCATTGTATGAATTGTTCAAATTGTCAATGTGTGTGTGCATGTAGTAATCCTTTGTGCATTCCTCCTGCTAGGTAAATTGCTAACTGCACTTGTTATCAATTGATACTAGCCTACGTACTGTGAAGCAAAATCACTTACCCATAATTACTGAAACATTTACCAATGTGTACAAAAATCCTTTGCACCGTTCCTTGCGAGATGAAGATGAGACATTTACAAGCGGCATTTAAGTAGCTACTGAGAAAGCAATGTGCATGTTTTCCTGAATGGCAGAACATTTGAAGCGCTGGGGCACGTGTCGTACTATTCTATATAGGCAGCTCAATAAACTTGTGAACATGTTTAAAAAGTTGCTCATTTGGACTTAAAAGTAGTGAAAGAAAGCACAGTTGATGGAAGTTTTCCTTATCTTGGAGGGTATGACTTCAATTTATACAGTGCCATGCTTCATCGTGTTAGATACTTGTGAATTTGGCTAAAAATTCTGGAGAAAATTAAAATTACACAGATCACATTCGTGTCTGTGCGAGAGAACTAAAATTTTTTTAAAAGGGTCTGAATTATACAACTAATGCTTCTGCTAGTCTGTTCCACATGAATTTAATGAAATCGGTGCCCCTCACCAGACCCATTCATATAGTACGTACTGGGACAAGTCCAGACATGTTTTGCCGCGACCTTTGTGCAGGGGAAATGTGCATTCTTCGCCTCAAATTAAAATAGTATTTGATTGGTCAAAGACTTGTGAAGCCCCTTTATGCTCTTTGGGAAGAACTAAAGCATGGTGATTTAGTGTGTATAAATGACTTCAGTTACTTTACCACAATGTAGTGTGTGTAAATGTCATCTCCACATGGTGGAAAATCAGCCGGGATTGACGCAACCTGTTGAAAGAATTCTCTGGAATTTTTCATTGAGTCGAGCGCCTGTGTCTATAGTATATGATGGTTTTTATTGTGGTCAGCATTGTGAAGAGTTCAGTATTGTTGTTATTGTGAAGCTCTTGATAGTTTCAAACTTCAAGAAAGCAAGAGATACAAAAAAAAGGTTGTAGGAGATTCCAGTATGCAGAGAAATCCATGTCCATTTAATTTTGAACAGTTAGGTAAGTGTTTGACTGCTCCTAGTTGATATTTAGATCCATTTCTTGTGAGAAATGCTCAATAAATTGCTTTTATTACCTTTATTATTAACCCAAAATGATATGTGATATTCTGTGTCATGTAGAAGAAGTTCTTTTAGAGTCTAGATACTGTTTCTTACAGTCTGATGCTAAGTTTGGATCTAGTATGAACAAAAGTGGACAAATCATACCAAACAGGCAGATTTTGTATTCTTGTTTAGAAAGTGATGCCTCATGAAATATATGAGAATATCAACTTACCATTTACTAATTTAGTTTTTGTCCTCTTTGTTCATTTCTGCCATAATCTTTACCACTTCTATTCCCTACCATATAGATTTTAACTCAAACAGTACATTTTAGTAAGAAAGAAAGAAGTTTCAATTATGATTAATTCAAAGCATGGTTTGATATGTTCGTCAGTCTTGAAATGTACCGCCCACAAATGATTTTTACTTTGTTCTCACTGTTAGGTACTGCTGGAGTCAGTAGAGACTTGATTATATCAGTCCTTACTCTTTACTCCACATCCATCGTGTCTATTTTTGTTATATTATTTCTTTGTGCCTCATCACATATTGTAATAGTAATATTAACTCCTGTCAGACTCCATACTGCCCTATGGGGCAAGTGTACACTACAGCTCAAAGGAATTGGCTTAGGAAAAGGGAAAGGGAAGGAGCCGCAGTTTTAAACCACGGTTTATTTTGTCCAGTTCAGTATGAAACACGATGCTTCAGCCTAAAAAACATCATGTTTCATGCTGAACTGGACAAAATGTACCGTGGTTTACAACTGCGGCTCCTTTCCTCTCTTCCCTTTCCCTTTCCCTATGCCAATTCCTTTGAGCTGTAGTGTATATCACCAGTGTAAAAATGCTTCAATGGCACTTAAATAGTTAAGTCACCCTTTGCTCAGCAAGCAGTAGTTGATAAGTGCAAATCTTGCTCATTCCCAGATTTGTATTTTGACTTTTCTCTCATTCATTTACATGATCGATTATGCAATTTTTACTCCTACGAGCAAACCAGAATTTTGTGTCTTATTCAAAATATGTTGCTGGCTGCTATAAGACTACACTATTATTGAGCACATTCAGCTTGCTGTATAAGCTGTTATTTTCACACGGGTATTCTTTTTGCGAAACACTGTAGGGGACGCAATTTTAAGAACACGCCAAATTATTGCTGCATAATAAATGAATGCCATTGCGGGGTAAACATATTCTTACAGCATTTTCTTTTGCACTGAGAGGTAGAGGTTGTGTGTTTTCTCACAGTCTTTTTGCGAAATAGTGCGATAAGTAGTTGGGGTGAGGAGATGTTGGGCAATGTTCAAGGAATTTGCTAGGCTGCTAAAAAACAACTCACGAAAAAAAATGTGCCACCATCATTTGCAAAATTATCTGTAAATGAAAATATTGGCTTATAGTTAAAGTAGTTCTAAATTTTCTCCTGCTTTTTTGTTTTCTTCCCGTACAGCACAATGCCTTCACACCTTCACAGAAGACAACTTGCTAGCAGCCCAGGAGCTCTGCAAACCAGACAGGCTCGCCATCTTGGAGGGCGCCCTCCTGTGTGGGAATGCAACCATGCAGCACGTCCAACTACAGACTCTCACAGCTGGTACGATCTTTAAGGAGCGTCTAAACATTTTTTGTTTTTGTTTACTCAAATAGATAGCTCCCTTAGTGCAAGGGCAAATCATTTTTTTGCTCTTTTTTTTTTATGAGGGGAGGGGGACGGGGCTGACTCTTACAAGCCCCGGCATGAAAACAGAAACACACTGAATCATGTAGTACATTATACCCTGTGAGAGAAATAACATTTTCGTAGGGGATCTTTTGCCATTTCAAGAGCTATAATACCGCCCTGAGGCACCAAGTACTTCTTTCACAGGCTTATGGCAATGTTGTTGGGTTTGTACTTTGAAAACATCAACAAGTTATTACTGTCATCCTCACAATGTCTTCACCACAATAAGTGATTTTTTACAAAATAAAAAAATTCCATTGACAGTTCATGTTAAATGACTGAAATTTAGCACTGTCATGATGATATATTAATGCTGAATTATGGATACAACATAATAATAGAAAATGACATAAAGCAACATCAAATTTTCTGAATTATACTGCAAATTGCATCATGATTTCATCATGTAATCAAGGTATGTGTATTTACCTTTGCATAAACTTAGGTAATGTTAAATGAGTTTAAGTCATTGAAATTGACTATTTCCTTTCACTGTATTTTTTCAGGGATTTTGTTCAACATCAGAGGTAGCCTCCCAGCTACCAGCAGGGGACAGAGTTTTCAAGCTCTGGTCAAAGTTCTGGCAGCCACCCTCGAGCCCAATACGTGCACAGCGGTCAGTTCACTGGTCCCAGGTATCCTGACGAATGGAAATGTGAGTTCATTGCTCATTTTTTGGTGAAGGAGGGAGGGAGTGGGGAGGGAGAAAAG
The DNA here is from genome assembly GCA_963669155.1 of Arbacia lixula. Taxonomy (NCBI): domain Eukaryota; kingdom Metazoa; phylum Echinodermata; class Echinoidea; order Arbacioida; family Arbaciidae; genus Arbacia; species Arbacia lixula. Next base: position 11,638,903 of record OZ022581.1, on the reverse strand, counting down.
AGGCGATAAGCTGGGAAGGTACATAGAAAGAGACAGAGAATTATGTATTTAAGAGAAAAAAAAAGTCTTCTGGCAGCATTGTTTCCTTCCTTGGTCAGTAATTCAACTTGAAAGAAATTGAGCATGAGATAAAAGAAGAGAGAAAATTGGAAGGGAGGGTGGGAGGGGAATCAAGGAGAGCTGGGGGGATTTAAGAGAAGGGGGAGGGGGTAGAGAGAATGAGGGAAGAGAGAAAGAACATGGATGAAAATAAATTATCTAATGAGAGGGAGAGGAAGATGAAAGACACAGCTGCATGATAAGAAAGTTGATATAAAACAAACAAAGTTTGATTATTTGTGTCTTTCACTCCTAATATGCCTGGTGATGTTATTTATTTTTATTTTTCAGGTTCAGAATGGATCTGTGTCAGCAGAACAGGAAGACAAGGAAGAACATAAAACAGTAAGTTGTTAGTTCATACATGTTTATATATGGCATGCTGAGTAAGCAGTATTTACATTTTTATGCCCCTGCCACAAAGTGGCTGGAGGCATTATGTTTTCGGGTTGTCAGTCCGTCCATCTGACCAGAATCCGTTTAGGCAATATCTTGAGAATCGTTAACCAGATTTGCTTCAAACTTGCTACATGTGTGTATTGCATGAAACCAAAATAGTGTGTAAAATTGGGATCAAATCTGATTGAGGTCACAGGTCAAAGGTCAATGAACTTTGTGAAAAACTGCCAAACATGGACTTTTTTCACATCAAATCCAAATCCAAGGATGCAATTCTCATTAAACATGGTACAAAGATAGATCACTGCTTGGGGTTAGGCTGGGGACATTTTTGTTTAAATTCCGGAAAGGTCAGAGGTCAGAAGTCAATGAACTTTGTGAAAAAATGAAAAAAATGATCTCTTTATGCCTCCGGCCACTGGAGGCATTATGTTTTCGGGTTGTCCGTCCGTCCGACCTGAATCCGTTTAGGCAATATCTTGAGAACCATCGACCAGATTTGCTTCAAACTTGGTACATGTGTGTATTACGTGTAAAATAGGGGTCAAATCTGATTGAGGTCAAAGGTCAATGAACTTTGTGAAAATTTGCCCCAAATTGACCTTTTTCACAGTAAATCCAGATCCAAGGATGCAAATCTCATTAAACATAGTACAAAGATGGATGACTACTTGGGGATAGACTGGTAACATTTTTGGTGAAATTCCTGAAAGGTAGGAGGTCAAAGGTTGATGAACTTTGCCCAAATTGGCTAGAAACTATTCCAAACTTTAAATTTTTCACAATAGATTCACATCCAATGGTGCAATTCCAACCAAATATAGTGGAACGATGGATCACTACTTGGGGGTAGACTAGTGACATTGTTGGTGAAATTGGTGGAAGGTCAGTGAACTTTGCCAAAATCAGCTAAAAATTTCCCCTAAATAGATAATTTTCTCATTGAATCCAAATCTAATGATTCAATTCAAATCAAACATAGTACTGAGATGTATCACTTCATGAAGGTAGACTGGTTAAGTTTGGGTAAAATTTCTGAAAGGTCAATGAACTTCTCCCAAAATTGGCTAATTTTAAACAAACTTGATACAAGGATGGATTTAGACAGACGGGTTAGATTGGAAGTCAAGGAATGCTAAACATGGAAACCAAACATCCACGTCTTCTGAGAATAAATCTAAATGGCGCTAGCAAAGAGGCGGAGGCATATTTATCGACTCCGTGGCAGCCGAATAGCTCTAGTTAGTTCATGTCATGACTTTGTTGTCTGAGTAGTTGTAATTGGTGCCAGCTGAACATTAATACATGTTGCATTCTCTTTCAATTTCATTCTACCCAATATGTAGGTGGTAATGTGGTATGCTAATTTAACTTTGCTAATTTATTTGCTCCTTTGGATAACCATTTAGAATGATATATTGTGTTTTACCTGTATTGCACTCTTGTGCATGTATTGTAAACATCTGTACATCTATAAAGAGTGCTGTATGTGTCTGTTTACAGTTGCCTTGGAAACTTGAGAGTGACCTAGCAGAGGCAGAGGCTCTTCTTCAAGCCCAGCAAGTTGCCTTGGAGATAATCTCAAACATGTGTTGTCCTGAAGGTAGGTCTAGCATTATGCCTTGAACTTATTATTTGCTTAAGCAAAACTTTTGATTAATATGATATAGAACAACTGCTTTAACCAACAAACAAGTGTTTTATTGTTCGATTTTAATATCTGACATATTGAGCCATTGGATATTTATGTTGTATTGAATTTTACAGTCAATGTGGCAATTTTACAGTTAAATTTTCAATAAATTCAAGAATATTAATCATGTTTTATGATAACATAAACGTGCACTAATGGTTGTAACATATTACATACTCAGGTTCTGTCAGGCAGATGCATGTATGTGATTTAGAAGTCCCAATGAAAATTTGTATTCAATGTTCAATGTGAAATATGATTAAGCACTAAATGTATGCACTTTTATCATCACAGTTTCATACGCACAATCAATGGTTCTGAAATTGACTACGCTCAGGAAACACCAGCTGTACAAGGACAATGTGACATTTGAAATTGACATTGAACAGGAAATAGCATCTCTACTTGAATGACATATCATTTGAAATTGACATGATGCAGGAAATACCTGCTATTCTGGAACAATGGGAGCTTTGAAATTAACATTACCCAGGAAGTGCCAGCCACCACTTAGGAAAAATTTGTAAACAAGGAGGAATGTGAAATTTACCAGTTATATGCTTCCACTTCACCTGATGGGAGTTAAAGCTGAGTTAGTGTTGAGAAATGACCTTGTGTGTATAATGATAATGATAAAGGATCATGTGTATAATATACACCATATAACTGAGTTGTAGTCAAAATAGTTTGATAAGATGTTGGACTGGTGTACATGTATTGCATTTAAATTGCATGAGATTGGTTGATGTAGTCCTTGTCCGTTAACTGTTTATTGTTCAGTTATAGGCAAAAGTAGGAGATGAATTGGCGAAGGCCTACATAGTATTACATGAAGTTCACTTTTATGAATAGAAATTATTACCTCTTAAATGAAATTGTGAGTGACCATTAGTGACTTGCTTGCCAGCAAGCATTTCTGGATGTATATGGTCTGTATGACCTCCTTTACCTTTCCTCATTGTCTTAGTTTATCCAACATTACAGATGATGTTGATGACTGGGCAAACATAGAATCTAAAAGCACAAACTGTAGCAATAGTAGTGATGCTTCCTTTTCCTCCTCCTTTCCTCGATAACCCAAACAAACAGATCTAAAGCTCTCTCGCTCTGTCTGATAGTGCAGATGATGGTGATGACTGGGAGGACATGGCGTAAAACAGTAATCGCTGCAGTGATGATGTTACCCCTTTTTTGTACCTTCTTCCATTTCCTCCTCCTTCCCTCCATCTCCTTAATAAAGCAAACAAACAAACCAAAAGCAAGTGCTCTCTCCCTCTCTCTCTCTCTCTCTCTCTCTCTCTCTCTCTCTCTCTCTCTCTCTCTCTCATTCTGACATTGCAGATGATGGTGATGACTGGGAGGACATGGAATATAATAGTTGTCGCTGCAGTGATGATGCAACCACCTTTTCGTATCATCTTCCTCTTCCTCCACCATTTCTCTATCTCTTCTTTATCCTCAATAACCAAAGCAAACAAACCTAAAGCTTTCTCTGTCAAACGTTGCAGATGATGGTGACGACTGGGAGGACATGGAATATCACAGTAATCGTTGATACCACTTCATAGTATTTTCTTCCTCTTCCTTTTCCTTTGCCTTTTCTCTGCCTCTTGATAACCCAAACATACAAATCAAAAGCAAGCTCTCTCTCTCTGTCTGTCTGATATTGCAGATGATGAGGATGATGATGATTGAGAGGGCATGGAAAAATTTATCTGCTACTTCCTCCCCCTTTCCTCTGTCTTCTTAATGAATCCAAATGTACCAACCAAAAGCTCTCTTTCTTTCTCTGTCGACACTGCAGATGATGATGATGACTGGGAGGATATGGAATCTAACAGCACAAGCAGCAGCAGCAGTAGCGATGACGCTCAGGAGAACACCACTGATGAAGTACCGCAGCTAATCATGGTGAGTGCAAAGATAGGTCGCTTGGCGCAACCTGACGGAGATCAGGGCCTTCTTATGTTAAAAGTTATGTTTAATCATAAGTTCCAATGTTACAAGCAGCTCCTAAGAATTCAACATAACTTTGCGTCCAATTCCATTGCATACTACCAACAGCAACTTGCGTCTTATCACAACTGGACTGTTCTGTAACATGGCCCAGATACAATTACATGGAAGCGTGTTGGTGCTGCCACCGCTTACCTTAATGCCACTTATTTGTAGTTTTATGAAGCTTTATGTAGCTTTATTAGGACATATCATTGTATGAGTTAACTCTATGGGACAAATGGAATTTCTTATTAATACAATGATGGTACTTTTCAAGAACTGTTACACATTTGTATAAATTATCATGTATTCGTTAAACTTTGAAGCGATGTGTGCATATAGTTGCATTAATTGATCTATCGCATGGAATGGTATGCACAAAAGTGATATACATGTATCTTAATATTTTGTTTGTTTTCTGCCTTCAGTCACCGCTCTGTTTATCAGCGGAGATTCACAGTGCATTAGCAGACCAGTGCATACCAACAAAGGTAAGTCATTTGTGACTACACTTACAAATCTTTCATCAAGCAAAGGGAATTTAATAAGAGGTGACCTAATTTCTTATTCTCCAACATATATTGTTGAAATTGCATTTATATTAGTATAAAAAATGTTTTGAAAAAATTGAGTATGTGGTGATATGAATACATTATAAAGAAAGTGCTTGACATTATAACTGATTTCTGTCCTGATTTTGATTTCTTTTTCAAATAGATACTGTCAACTGTGTTGGATTTTAATTTGGTAATGGTAAAAAAAAAGATATATGTACTGATAATAATAACATATATCAAAATGATTATATTCTTAATATGAATAATGATATTGATAGTGGCTAAATTTTGTATCTTTTAATATTTCCTTGGAATTGTATGTGTATATGTAAAACAAATGTTATAAAGTATAAGCATAACATTCTGTCTACTTTAATTGCTAATTTGTCTTAGTTGTCCATATTCATGCTTGAATTTGAACTTTTTAATTCTTTATTTCCATTGCATATTGTCCAGATTTTGGAGAAAATCAACTTCCCAGACAGAGATCTGCTGAGGAAATTAATATCACATAAGGAAGGAAAACCATTGTTCAAAGGGTTAGTAGCACGTTTTTAAATACTTCTTACTATAATGATTAGGAGATTCTGTAGTGCTGTATCTCGTGTTTGTCATGACAGACCAACAATGACTTGCAAATCATATTCAAGTTTGATCTAGGCAAGCACAAAAATGATATGAACATTTTCCAAATGTAAAATTGACCTTGAATTCAAAGGCATAATAGCTTTTTTGTTCCGAGCATATCTAGTTCCGCAAATATGGATTTATTCAATGTTTTTGAGAAACTGTAAGTACCCATTATTGACTCTTTTAGCATTGCAAAACTGCCAACCAGTATGTCTTTATTATATTTGTACAACTTAAACAATAAGATACAAAACATTACAATTTCTTTCTTTCATTTTCTTTTTGAGTTGATATTAGACATTAGGGTAAAATTACTGGAAGAGCAATTGTCAATTCTCCCTGGCTAGAATTGAATTGTTTAGAGTACAATTTTTGTAACATCACACTGGTCTGCTAAGACTACTGTCTGTAGAGACTACCTATACATGTATGAAAAGGCCACTCAACTTGAACACTTCTGAACAGAGGTTTAACGCAAACAGTGTACGAAACCTGAACTGACTTTATTGGACGCCAAAAGAAACATGATTCAATATAATTGATTTTATCCTCGAATTCACTTTGATTAGATTTGTCCACATCATAATTGAAATCATCCACGATTGCGATTCTGTGATGGGAAAAATCAATGATTTTGTGACCGCATCAGACGATTTATTTTGCACTCCATAAGGTTAGTCTTCTTTTAGCAAGCGGTCTAAGCTAAACCACAGTTCTGAATACATTCCACAGACGGCTCAGTGTGTTGTCTGTTTCCCTTGGGTTTTTTTGGACAGATAGGTTTGACTGGATTTTCTTTGATTTCAAACCTCAGACTTCTGCGGGTCCAGAGCCGAGCCCTACTGTGTCTGCACAACATGGTAGCCGCAATGGAACTGGACTCCCTCGGAGGCGTGGGGGCGCTGTCCATGCTCCTGGACAGGCTGCTGGCATTGGCTATGAGTGAACCAGGTAAGAGGTTACCACCATTCTAAAGGGCCCTGTCTTATAAAAAAAAGTTGCCATGCATCACTACTAGCGATTGATATCACTTGTACATCTGTACATTTAGAGATCGGGGATTGAACTTGCAATCGATTTAGATGAATCGCAACTCTTCAGAACAGTGTGTGTTTGTGCTATGAGCCAGTGATGCTGGTTACATCTCTGTCCAGGGTTATATTGCAAATGTAGCATTTCAATTATTATATTGCAGCTGTTGCCATAGGGAAGTATTCCAAACTGTTGACTTGGGAGACATTGTGTCACATTTTTTCTCCTTAACGGTATTCCAAAATCCTTCTTAACTGTCCTCCTAGTTCTCTCTAATTTTTGTCCCAACTTCCTTGAAATGTATACAAATTAGCAAGTTTAGGAGAAGTGGTATTCTTAAATGCATGTATGAGAGGAATTTTTGTGTATAAATGATACAGTTAAAATAAAACAGTGATTCCTATGAATTGTCAAAGCTTGTGACCTTTGGATTCTTGTAGTCATCTTCCCTTCAGATCCAGATTGATATTAAGATTTGTAAGGCATGCCTACGTTCACAAAGTATAAGAGTAATGGATAGGAAATATCCATTTTCCGCTTGATACATGTGGAGGGGCTATACCTTGAGTCGCTATAGAAATTGATATTTTGTTAATGTTGTGTTCCAGTTCCTGTGGGCAGCGAGCTGATCGAGGCCTTGACCAGTGCCCTGAGGGCTGTGCTGCAGAAGATGGCTCAGAATAACTGTGTTCCAGAAGTAAGTCTGCAGTCAGTTTCCCTCCAACTTCCACAATGCTCGTTCCCTCCAACTTTCACAATGCTCTTTCCATACATGAATTATATGATCAGTCATGAAAGGGACCTCCTAAGCTATGGAGCTCAGAGAAAACTTAGGAGGAATTCCAGAATAGCACCAATATGAATGTAGCCTATAATTGCCAGGAAATGAGGTGTCCTCGTTCCCTCCAACTTTCACAATGCTCTTTCGATACATGAATTATATGATCAGTCATGAAAGGGACCTCCTAAGCTATGGAGTTGAGAGAAAACTTCAGAGGAATTCCAGAATACCACCAATATGAATGAAGCCTATAATTGCCAGGAAATGAGGTGTCCTCGTTCCCTCCAACTTTCACAATGCTCTTTCGATACATGAATTATATGATCAGTCATGAAAGGGACCTCCTAAGCTTTGAAGCTCAGAGAAAACTTAGGAGGAATTCAAGAATACCACCAATATGAATGTACCCTATAGTCGCCAGGAAATGAGGTGTTGCAACTGTAAACGAGGATTGTTTTCCACTTTTCCTGAAGAGATTCATGAAGCTATGACTGTAAGATTTCATACATGTTTTCTTTAGGGTATACTCCTGATCCATGCCGAGTTTGATGACTTTTGAAATGGTTATAGTACCTTTAAAAGGAATAACTGGCCTAAATAAAGTGAGATACTTGACACATATTCTACCTCCCCCCTCATTCTCTTTCCCAATGTCTCTCCCAAAAATTCTCTCCTCCCACCAACCGCCCCCCCCCCCCTCCTCAACCACACAGGCACTAACAGAGGTACACCTGACACGGCTCTGCTCCCTCGGCCAAGAGTCTGGGGGTGGAGGGGATGCCGGGCCCAGCACCTCTGGAGCAGGAGCAGGGGCAGCAGCAGCAGGAACAGGAACAGGGGGGCAAGCTGGGCACAGGGTGCGGGCCAACCTGGTGGGGGTGCTGGGCAGCATCGGCAGCGTCCTGGCCAAGAGGGATGGCACGGAACCACTGCTGATGGTGAGTGACTAGACATGAAACAAACCAGACTGATATCGATGTGCACAGAAGTGTTTTAGACGATCTGGGCCTGTATCACAAAGAGCTTTGATTGATCGTACGATTGATATCAATCGTAAATCTGTATCACATAGAATGTACGACCAATAACGATTGTAACTTGCCATTGATCTAACATAACTTTACAATTGATTGCAAAATCATGCAAAGGCATGGACTTGCAATAGATAGTAATGACGGTTTGTGATACGGTGAGTTGCAATAGATAGCAGCTGACTCTGTGTGATACGGGGTCCTGAAGTTGCCAAGATGGTAATGAAGTGACATCGTGGCCATTTGTGTTACATTGCGACTCTATGTCGTGTCCGAGTCACAATTCGGCTTTGAGACGCGAGTTTTGTGCACTGGTAATACACAGGATAATTGAACAGGATGGAGTCTAGCAGTGAAGGAGTTAAATTAGAGTTGAGATTTGCAAAATTCCTGTTAACAATGTGATGTAAACTCGGGTCATTTTGACGTTCATATGCTTAGTGCACGTATGGTCACATTGTGTTGTTTTCATCAAAGCTTGAGGTTAAAAATATGCATGGCTGTCCACGGACAGCCTATATGCATTAGCAAAAATTGACCTTAATATGCCGCCCCCTCTCCACGCAGGCCGTTGGCGGACAACTCCTGGAGGTAGCCACCAAGGACTCATCGCTGTGGGTTGCAGCTGAGGCTCTGGATGCTATCTTTGACACCTTTGGGGACGGGGTGTCAGCGGACCGAGTGGCCATTGAGCTAGGCCTCACGGCCAGGTTAAAGGCCATGGTGCCCCAGCTGAAAGCTAAGGTGTGGAGGCTATGTCTTTACCTCCTGATATTAATGTGTCCATAGAGTCAGGAAGAAAGCAAGGGGAAAAGTCCTGAGGAGATATATGCAAGGAAATGATCAATAAATAAAACTGCATTTCAGGTCCATTCAAGGTGATCCAAACTCAATATTTTTTTAATATTGAATTGTTGTTTCATTTGTGGAAGGTTTTCATATGAACTGATGAAAAATAAGTGTCTTACACATTGTAGAATCACATAGGTACATTTTTCCTTTACAAGAAATACTGTAGAAATACTGTTACAATACATACATTTTACAAGTAGAGATTAAAATCATTTTTTCCTTTCAGTGAAATATGATATAAGGAAAAACATGTTTTGAAAAATAATGATGAAAAAAATATATATATCTGAAGGGTACCCATGTATACTGATAACTTACCTTTAACTTTAAGAACATTTAATGTGCAAACAAATTCTAGGAAAAGGAGTACAGCTCAGACAACAGAAACAGTGCGAATACATGAATTATAAAGACAGAGTGAAAGATAACATCATTTCCGATGCAATAGAATAGTATCAAGGAAAACATGCTTAGCCACAATGTGTGATTGTTATAATTCTGTGCGGTACTGTATACAGTGCGACCTGCTTTAACGAACTTCTGTATAAAAGGACCACTTGTCTATAAAGACTAGATTTTTTGTTTCCCTTGAGCAATGTTTCTCATTGAAACCTGTAATAAGGTTACCTCAACATACAGACCACCTGCTTATAACCATCCCATTTCTCACCTCCCCTACATACAGGTATTTCACTGTATTTTGTATAAATGTAAATGGCATGTTTACTTATGTCTTATTTCTCCTCCTCCTAAATGTCTGTGTAGTTGCGTCAGAACCGCGGTAGTCTGGGCGAGCACCTTCCGGTCATCTTGAACGCCAGGACCAACCTGGGCCGCTTTATCAAATACAAGGAGAACCAGGAGCTCGTTCTTGGCACATTCCCGCCCACTTGAAAGACCACGCCCTCCCTCCCCACCCTCGACACATCATGCGGTCTGGGGAACCACCTCACGGCATGTGATGGCATTGTACATGTAGATACCAAATATTTTATTACTGTACATACCGATTTGTCAAGAAATACAATGGGTTCTTGACTCGTTTCTTTGCCAAACAGTACCTCTTCTTCATAGGAAACCTAGAAAGTATTCCACTGCTGATTTTGTCAAGGGATTGTATTTGTACATGTTTGTAACAAAAAAATGTGCTTTTTCCTTCATAGAACTTCAATGCTCAACAGATCAATGCAAAATTTTTTTAGGGAAGGAGAATGGATATCAAATGATTGTTCATCATGATATCTAATATTCAGCATTAGGTCCAGGTCCTTGGTTTGAAATTATGCTTTCACTGAGTTGCAAAAGGTTACATTTTTGCAAATCATTGTGCTGTGATTGCATCATGAAATAGGCGAGTTGCTCTTTGCATGTTTGATTGCAGTTACACCCGCTTGACATGTATAAAAAGGACAGGTGTATAATGACACTATTTTTTGTTTCTCTCGAACAATGTTTCTAATTGAAACATGTATTGAAGGACCTGAACAGACCACAATTCTTGTCTCCCTTGAGGGAAAAACAGTGCCTTGCACACTGATGGGCCTAACCTGGATGAAGAACAATAAATAAAAAAATTATAAATGCAATGAAAATTAAGCATTTGTTCTATTTATAGGTTTTACTGTGATGGATTTGAAAGTGCATATTACTAGAATTGAATTCTCATGTGTGCATGTTTTCATCAAGAAATTCAGGATTGTCACTTTACATTGTGTACAGCATTCTCTTATCTTCCAGTATGCATAAGAGCAATAAAGAAAAACTTATCTGGGAGCTGAGAATGAAATTACTTTGTGGAATATATGGCACAGAGTGTTGCATAAGTGCCTCTTGTATAACTACATCACAAACATAAGCTCTTTTTGCAAAACCTTCTCCTTCCTTGCATTCTTCTAATAATTGCCACCAATAATTCAATTTGCTACTTTTTTGTTGAATTTGTCATGTTTGTGTGTTTTCATCCGATGAATATGTTAACACTTTGTAAGCAGGAAGCAATGCACAATGAATTTTTTAATAACATAGACTTATGTGTTAACAAGTGCCTGTGTATGCACAGAATAAACCTCATTAAAGGTTTTTGTGAGAAGCGTTTATGAATTATAACTTTTTTAACTGATTTGTTTTTGTGTCACTCATACTGGCTATATTGATCCAGAAATGATGGGGTAATACAGTCCATTTCAGTTATGTGTGATGCAAATTGTATTTGTTTTTATTCTATCTGCTGCATATTTTAAGTGATTTTTAAGTTCTTTCAGGGAGTACCAACTTTTAAAAAACTAGGTAAGTTTAAATGCTAATTGTGTGATATTGTGGTCAGGATTTACCCATTGTCATTTGTCACTTAAAAGTGCTTTTAAAGGACAAAAGTGACATGTTTACATCACAACACTTCTATTTGCAACAAAAACTGTAATATTATGGCATATGTGATATTTAAATGCATGAAACATCACAGAAAGAAACACTGAATAAATTTGTTTCCTGCATTAAAATGAAGTAGTATTTAGAAGAGTGAATCATGATATTTCCAATGCATCAAATTGAATGTTGATCTTCATTGTAAATCATGAATTGTTAATGCATCAGAATGTACCTCAGAAATAATTGTTTTGAAAATACAGTCTTCCATTACCAATGTTGTGGTAGGTGGTGATCTGCTGGCCTTGCTCAGAAAACTCGGCTCAGGAAGTTTTGGCGAGTGCGTCACTGCGTCTAACATGGCTAGTAATGTTAGTTCACCGAAAATACCTGCAGCTTATGATTCGTCTTTCTACATTCAATTTGATTACCATGTGTACACTGTCAGTTTGCAGGTGGGTGCTCCTTCGTGAAATTGTTTGACAAAATCAATGACACACATTTGCGCCACTAATGGACATTCAGCAGGAAATGTTGATAGAGGATTAATGTAGTGGAGCTCTGATTGTAACCTTCTTGGCCAACAGAATGCATAGCGCAGTAATGGTATCACTACTGCAGAAATTTAAATTTGTAGAGGGTTTTTTCTTTTGATGATAGAGTAGACCAAGAAATCAGTCTCTGTTATGCTTTTGCATTCGCTGAGATTGTATCTGCCAATTATGTCGAAAAACATAATTATGATGTAATTTTGATAAAAGAATGCCCCAGATAAAGATGTTATATTTTCCTGTGTAATGCTAGAGGTACTGCCACCTTTATTCTCCTGCTACAAGACTCTGCCTTCCCTTTTCCTTATGCAGGTACAGGTCTGATTTAGAGTTTGACAAACCTTATAGGTGTCTAGAGCTACTGTTAGTTTGACAGCCATCTATTTGAAATATCTCATAATCTGTACTACCTGCTCCTAAACCGAATGTAACATAACAACACTGAAACAGTATGAATCCTTGCTCATGGTTAGATTTTCAGGCTTTTTGAATCTTGGTCTAGTGAGGATGTCAATATATTCCATGGAACTGCAGTAACCCTATGAGGGGTGTGGCTTGATTGCTCCCTATAAGGAAGTTTATTCATAGCCGGTCATCTCTTGTCAGCGCACCAGATTACACAGGAGTCGCACTGCTGAGAGTCTGAGTGGAGAAAACCTAGCCTACCACGTACACTACAGCTCAAAGGAATTGGCATAGGGAAAGGGAAAGGGAAGGAGCCGCCGTTTTAAAACCGCAGTATATTTTGTCCAGTTCAGCATGAAACACGATGCTTTTTAGGCTAAAGCATCGTGTTTCATGCTGAACTAGACAAAATATACTGTGGTTTAAAATTTCGGCTCCTTCCCTTTCTACCCTTTCCCTATGCCAATTCCTTTGAGCTGTAGTGTACACAGGATCAGTAAAGAACAGGTTAACCATCATTCTTAACCTAAGGGTTAGTGGACCATTGGTCAGAGTGTTGTTTTAAAGATAGTCTCTTTTGCAAGCTTAAAATTTGAAATCGTCTATCACGATCGTAAATTGAGCAAAGTGTGATTCAAGACCATTTCTAAGAATATAGCATGTTGAAGCTTTCTGTATATGTAAAAAATTTCAGCCGTTAAATTTCAAACCGACTTTTTTCGTACCACGAAAAAAGTATTAGTCTTTGTTACAGTATCTATGTGGTTATTATGCGTGTGTGAAATCCTAATTTTATGAGTAACTACCAAACTTTGGAGATGATTCCTTCCATAGAAAAATGTTTTTCATAATGCGTTTTATAATTTAATAAACACATTAATCAATAAAGCAGATATTTCAACACAAACTGCTAAGAGCCTAAGGTAAAGACTAATAATCAGACGTTGTTTACGTGCATTATTTGAATTTTACACTATGTATCAGTTTCAAATTGTGAATATAGAGCTTGCTTACACTTCTCTATATGTTTTGCCAATGTTTCGATGGTTTTGTGGTGATCTGAAAAAGGGACCGGCTGTCTTTAATTAACTAATAAGTTGTACCGAACTTGTCAAAATCATGCAAGGAATTAATTTGTAAGTAATGTTCTCCTTACGTACCACAGATCAAACTGATCATGATCAGAGTAAATTGTAAATTGAGTGTGCTTAAATATGGAAACATTGTGCTTTGTTTCTTCATAAGAACTGTGAATAAAATTCAAAACTCAAATGCAAAAACATTTTGTCAGATGTCCTCAATGTTTAATTGTGTTACCATATCATATCCTGCATACACAGTACATCAGTCAGTATGAATGATATACATGTCACTCATATTTGTGCAGAGAAATCTTTTGTTACCTGGCTCATCTCTTGAATATACAGAACAGTCATTTGCCTCGAACAGTAGCCTTGGTGATCAAAATAGTGGACATATTAAATTATAAACCATGCATTCATTCTGATGCTCATCAACAGTAAAACACAGAATTACATTCAATTGACAATGATAAACGGTGCTTGATAGTTCAGAAACATTCATGTGTTATTCTTTTCTCATTCACGTAAACCCGACACAAATTGAAAAAGTACCACACAAAATAACACAATTTGTAATAAAATGCATAATTTTACACCAACAATGCCATTAAATGGGAGACAACATTTTTTGTTCGTAAGGTAATTCCATACCCATTACCGTTTGAATGTTGAAAATCATAAAATTCTTTTAGTGAAAGGGCTTTCTGGGGTAATTTCAATTTGCAAAAAAGAATTAGGCATACACCCAGTAATAAGGATAGCGTGCTCCATCCTGTAAATGAACGAAAAACAAGTCAGTCCATTTCAAATGAACGAATAAACAAATGAACGAAAAACAAGTCGTTCATTTACAGGATGGAGCACGCTATCCTTATTACTGGGTGTATGCCGAAAATTTCTTTGCAAACATAAAATTGGTGTTGAGATATGGGAGGCGATACATGTATTGACTGTAAATCCGGGAATTATATTTAAGGCCTCCGCAACGAAATTGCCGGATTGCGCGTCCGTTCGTCCTTTGGTTTGTATCTAGTTTTGTATTAATGTTAGTAGATTTAGTCTCGTGCGTTTTCTTGGTCGCTCGTTCCATCCGAAACATGTACGCTTCGGGGAGGAAAATGAATACTAGTTGAAGCTCGAAAAGAGTCATTTTGAAACAGTTGCCATTAGAGCCCTGAGATTCATTCATAATCTTTCACTGGCTAAGACCCTGTCTTATAAAGAATAACGATTGATCGCAGCTTGGCTTATGATTTTGCTGTCAAGACGAACAAAAACAGAATCCAAGCGTAGTATAGCGTAGTTTGCAGCTGAGTTGCATTGAAGATCAAAATATGTTTACCCCCTCTTCCCACCTTGGGGGCATTTCATGAAAGTTGTCAGCACTGACAAGTTGTCTTTCTCCGACAGTTACCATATTAACAGCCAGAGGCTAGAGCCTCTCAACCAATCAAAACCGAGGATTTCACTGAAATTGTTGGCACTGACTAATTTAATCAGTGCTGACAACTTTCATGAAATGCCTCCCTGTGTAATCTGTGTAAGAGAGGGATTAAAAAACAGAGGTGAGGGAAGATGACAAAATGCGATTCCCAGAGGGTAGGAATGAAGAGAGGAGAAAGAGATGGATGCGACGTGAAAAAGATTGAACACAGCATATCATGAATATTGTGCACAATATCAAATATATCTCCTCTCTTTTCAATGTAATTCCTTAATTTGCAGTTGGTGTTGGTGTGTTACGTTTTCTACAACATATTTGGTCGGTGATTCCAGACCTATAACATATAAACGCTTAGACATTGAACATAATGTGATTTAACGGATCAACCGCCATAATATAACGAACGTAAGGGCTAAATATTCGGCCGTATGTCTGTAACATAGACGCGGACAATGGTTTCCGCTTTCTGGTTCTGCTGTCGATGTAAATAAGTGGTCCCAGCGATTAAAGCTCTCATACTCATCACCATCTACCCCTGATCCAGAGAAGCCATCGAACATGTCTTGGACCAACAGCGAGCAGATATTTAGCGATGGCACGTTGGTGATTGCGACGTCCGTGAGGGTCGGGGGACTGTGACAGTACAGAGGGGTCGTAACTCTTGATCGCAGGAGCCATTCGCGCAGGTCCAGGAGATTACACCCACAGTGCCAGGGGTTGTCCAAGAAAGTAACGGTCCGAGAGAAAATGGGCAAGGCGGTTGAGCGAAGAGAAACGAGCTCATTTCCTTCCAACTTTATAACCGTATGGGCGAGGTCTCTAAACGCTGAATCGCTGATGAACTGTATACGATTGTACGACAGGTCAATTTCCTGGATGTTGTTGCAAGGTGTAAAGTACGGATGTTGAATGGCTGTGAGACTGTTGCTGCGCAGTGTTAGATATTTGAGGCTCCAAAGCTGTCCCAGAAATTGAAGGGGCAGAGTATTTATGGCGTTATTCGAGATATCTAGATCGAGGAGCAGCATAGCGCGGATTTCTGGAAGTGTAAACAGACCGTTGTAGCTCATTGAAAGTCTGGACGTTAGCAAAGGGCAGTTCAGGGGCGTGTTCTTTCCGAATATGGAGTCGTTTCTAAAGAGGAAGGTATCATCAATTTCTAGACTGGTCTCATAATGCTTTGTAGATCTGCCTACATCTGCCCGCGTGACGTGGCGGAGGGAAGTTTGCCACAGGCTGGTTTGGCAAAATCGAGAGAGTTCAGGTATTTCTACTAGTGGATTCCCTTTCAGGTCCAGAATGTGAAGGTAAGAGCAATTTGAAAGAGTATCTGACGATACAAACATCAATCTATTCCGGGATAAATACAAGCTTTGCACAATACAACTCGTGTTTTCTCCATGTTGTCGCCTGTCAAGTTGAGCTATCAAATTATGGGAAAAATTTACTATTTTAAATATATCGAGAAGAAGAAAGGGAAGTGCATTTATAGAATTAAGGGCTGCGTGAAACACAGTCCGAACTCCAATGTTTAGCGATGGTGTCTTGTACTGCCTGAGCATAAGAGAAGAAATGCGGTTGTCCGTGAGGTCGATGTGAACCAGATGCGCCATGAGATCGAGCTCAGTTACCTCACTAATCTGATTATCAGCGAGGTCGCAGTACGAAAGCATGGGAAAATTGCTCACTAAGTTCTGATCAACACTGTTTATGATGTTCTTGCGAAGGGACAACACTTCAAGTGACAGGCTGCTGGCGGATGTAATATTCAATAGCAAGTTGTAAGATAAATTGAGTGTCGTTAAAAAGGGATATTCATCTATCATGTTAGCTGCTTGCACATGCATTATACGGTTATTCTGCAAAAATAACGCTCGAATTGAGCTTTGAGCATTGAACACCGGAAAATGCATTATACTATTGCCGCTTAAATCCAAGTAGGTTAAAGAGGTGGTTCCCAGAAAGGCATCGGGCAGTACACGATGTATCCGATTTCCAGAAAGTTCAAGAAATCTGAGAGAAGAGAGATTCATGAATCCTTCTAAGACTTCGAAGTCGTTCCTGTTGAGATTTATTCTACTCAGTGCCCTGTGGCCTCCGTGATTGTGCCAGGAGATGTTGTGGATCATGTTGTCGTCAGCAAGAAATATTTTAAGGTGTGGGAATAAAACCACAAATGCAATATCAGTCACCCTGTTTGAACGAATATCCAGAAAAGTGAAGATGGAAGTGCTTAATGGCTCTACACCAGTCGTCGCTTCATCCTCCATTTGGTGTGTTTGAAACTTACTAAGTTTGTTTCCCATCAAATGAAGCGACTGCAAATTTGGAAGTAGATTTTCATCGAAAACAAATTGGTGCAATTGACAGTAGCTCAAATCAAGGGAGATCAGAGAAGCCATCTTGGGGAGCCACGCAACGTTTGTTATGGGATTTCTGAACAGGAGAAGCCGCTCCAAAGATCCAGGCACGACGCTGCCGTTCAACGTCTCCAGAAGATTCTCTTGTAGATATAAGACTGTTGTTGAAGATTTCACGGTTGGAATAGCTCTGAGATAATTTCTTGCCAGGAATATTTTCAATAAAGAGCGTGGAAAAGGGGAGTCTACATTGTGGATGAGGTTATCTTCGAGGGAGAGGACCTTTAAAGAAGTCATACGGCTGATATCTGGGATGAGGCGGATATAGTTCTTGTCTAAATATACAAATTCAAAATAACGAGCATACTCCGCATAATGAAGATCGAACAACTTCAGTCCTGAAGATGAAGCATCTATTTGTCTAAAATCGGCCGTTAATTGTGACAGCTTATTGATGTTGTTTGCAACTAAATTTAATATATGGATCGAGAGCCCTTGCAGATCTGTATTATGTATCTGTTGGATGAGGTTATTTCCGAGGTCTAGATGATATAAGACAGGTGGGAGATCTCTAAATGAAGTTACGCTAGTAAGGCGGTTTCTACCGAGGATGAGATGGCGTAATCGAAGAAGCCCGGTGAAAGCAAGTGCTTCAATAACGGAGATTTCGTTTGACCTTAAACGCAAAACTGCTAGGTTTTCGCAGGTTTTAAACGTGTTATTGTAAATAGTATGGATGTGATTCACGTCGAGGATGTATTCTACGGTGTTCGGAAAGCTGCCAAGTGGTATATTTTCAAGGAAACATGATCGACAGTTAATGACATCTAACTCATCATTACAAGAACAAACTTCCGGACAAACCGCAGCATCCGTGTCATATGATTGGGCCAAACAGGAGGTACAGAGTGCAAACAGCAGGACCAGAAGTCTCGAGTAATCCGCCAAATGCAGTTTGTGAGCCATGTTTCAGAACGCCCAGCTAACTGGAAGTCTCGTCACGCTTGTGATACTCCCGCAATCTTCTAAGCAATATTTAATATCAGATGAGCATATCATAGGTCTATATGATATTGAGTTTCACTCCATTTTTCTATTTTCTATCCTGTTTTTTTTATAATGCCCTACTTAATTTCTATTTGGACGTTTCTTGTACGGACCATCTAAGGACACAAGCATTGGTCAATTTCAATTTTACAAGCTAGCAATGTCGTCTTGTATCTGCCCCAAATATTCCCAATCATCTGCGGGGATTAATAAGCGAGCAGGACACGGCAGATAGTAATCTCGTTAAGTACTTAGGGGCCTAGTTGGATGGCAACCATTTCCAGGAAAACGCGAGTGAAGGCTTGAACTCACCCAAGATCTTTTTTGTTGATCGTCAATCGATCTTTTTTTTTTTCAATTTTTTTTTTATTTTCTCTCAAATCTATTGAGCAAATCATTCGTAATTTATCAACTTGAGACATTGTACACTGGTATTTTAAAATTAACATAAATTGCAATAGTTGTAAGAAAAATCGTTTTCGTATATTGTTTACAAAATATTATTGTACAATCAAGAATCTTGATAGAAAAGTTTTGTCTATCTATTCTCCTATCACCTCCCCCGTTTGAACACACACACAAAAAAAACATGTGTACCGAAGGATATATGCAAAAGTAGTGCAATAGCAGCCGTTCCAGCATCTTTGCCACATTTTTTTAAAGATATTTTTTATTTTCTCTCAAATCAATTGAACAAATCATTCTTACATAAACTTGATACATTGTACATTGATATTTTGAATTAAACATAAATTGCAATAGTTATACAAACAAAGACAAAAAATATCTGTTCATATATTGTTTATAAAACGTTGTTGTACAATCAAGAATCTTGAGAGAAAAGTTTTGTCTATCTAATCTCCCATACACATACGCACCCTTACACACACACACACACACACACACACACACCTACTCACACACAAAAAAAAGAAGAAAAAAACATGTGTACCGAAGGATATATGCAAAAGTAGTGCAAATTACAGCCGTTCCAGCATTTCTTGTTATAACCAAAAAAAATAGATATATTCGCCTCGCCGTTCTTATGTACGAAAGTTTTCCCACTTCCCAAGGTGGTATGTTAATGTACCTCGCTCTTCAGCTAATTTCTTTCCTCTCGTTCATCTTCCCTCATTCTTTCTTTAATTTCTCTGAGGAGTTGGGGGTTTATTTTTGGATCTGCTATAAATAGAAATCATATATTTGATTAAAATTGTAATGCGGTTAATTAACTGCCCCTTTCCTACATTTAAAACTTTTATACCAATATGAATTCCCTCCCAGTTTATATTTTTAATATCCATTACATCGAATAAATCACCACAATCTCTCCACAGAACTCTAATTTTTCCACAAGTGAAACACTGATGCTTATAGGTCTCTTCATATTGACCACATGCATACAGATGTTTCCTAGTATATATAAGTTCATATAACATTCTAAATTGAAATTCTCTTATTCAAAGTACAAAACTTGAGCATCTAATTTTGAATCCATTAATATAATATGGGCAAAAAATATCAATACCACATTGTCCTATTCTTCCCAATCGAGGCACTAATGTGCTCCTGCCTCATTTAGCGCGGTACACGGGTTCTAGCTCAGGGGTTAAACGTACTCTGCCAGAGTTCATCATTAATTCTCACATTGGTTGGTTCTAGACAAATATGTTTTTTATCATCAATGTATTTGTTCGATTGATAGGCTAATGACAATTGCTAGCATATTAACTTTCAGAAACGATATGATATCAATAATTAATTTAATATTGAAACATTATCATAATGATGTCACTGTGAGGCAGCGAAGCGACCAAGTGGAGGAGGATGAGAGGCAATGCCCGGCCCCTAGCTCCCCCTTCCCCCTCCCCTATTTCCATTCTAAATTGGTACACATTCATGACACTATAATAAGCACCCAGAACAATCAAACCTTTGACTCAAGCAAACAAATCCGGCGATTGGACACGTAAGCCAAGGCATGCTCCATATTGGGGTACATACAAGCCAACTTCATCTACTTTATACATTGGAGCATCGACTGACACAAACACGCCATATACACCAGTAGATGAACTTCCGATACATACTCTGAGCTATGTCCCGGGTCCCGCAGTACGAATTTGTGGTCATTGGCTGTGGAGGGGTCGGGAGTGCAGCCGTCTACTGGCTGGCTAGAAGGGCCGGGAAACGTAAGTACGGTAGCACTTCATGGACGCCCATCGTGCATACAATCACCATTGTTTAGCTGGAAGTATGCTAGGCCTATATATGATACAATAGAAAGTTTTAGATTGACACGATGTGGACGTGCTCTTCTCCAGCTCGACAGGTAAACGCCACCCTTGTCTACTCCAAATCTCGCGCCGGTCAATTCCATATTGATCCAAAAACTATGTCGCCGTCATTTTGAGACAGACAGTATATTACACCTATCTATAAGTTTGTATATTGCCGGCGAAATGGTAGATATGCATGCACAATGGCACACAACTTAATTCATCTTATTTTTGAAAAACATTTGACACTTTCGATCGATCATGACTAAATACTTACATCAGAAATCAAGGTGAATTTCATACATTGTAATGTTAAACTTTTGTGTGCCGCTTTTTCTTCAAAGTAGTGTATCCCTGCATATTGCAATAAAAAATTACATTGTATTTCACCTCTCGTACTGAGCATATATTTTCAAATGCAAAATCAACGTACATGCAGCTGAGAATTTGATCTCCCAACTTGTACCAATTATCATAATCATTGAATACAATAATCTGCTCGAGTAGATTACACTGAGACTGAAATGTCATAGTCAGTGTGTGGTTTAAGGTTCTATACATGCTTTACAAATTTTTAAATTTTCAAATTATTTGAAATCTGATGCTTTTAAGCATTTTATTGTTGGTAATAACAATTTCATTGCGTGCTATTTTGTTTAAATGGAAGCAAAAGAAAATGAAAGTGAACTATAGCCAAATTAATTTCCTCTTCTTCGGTGCTAATCTTCATCTTGAATCTTTCACAAACGTCCGTATTCATTAGATATTCATTAAATTGGGGCAGAGTAGGACATTTGGACAGGTCATCGACTAATTTTGCTATTTTTTTTATATTTTAATTCCATACTTTCTGCGGTGAACCCGGGTTCCTAATCTCGTTTTGTGCGAATCTCTCTTCGTGCAAACTTTCTTAATGGGAGTGCTTAATACCCGTTGCAATTGATATAGGTCAATCGGGGTGACCTAGTATATATAACGATGAGCGTAAATGGATACTAAGCCGATAATGAAATCAGGGTAATGAGTCGGGTCAGTACCATTCAGATCTGGTAGTATTTCCGTTTGGGTTCAGCTAAAACCACGCAACAAACTCATGAAAGGGTCATGCAGTAAGTGAACTACTTATTAGCTGTGAGACCCGCGACATAGCTCAGCTACTTATATTAGGTGTGAGTCCAGAATATTACCTATGCAAAATATATAATAATAAAAGACTTATATTCGACTTTTAAAATACAACCATACGAGCCTGTAAGTAAATTCAACTAATTAAGCCAACGCCACTCTCATTGTAAATTTGGTATTTGCCTACCAAATGGCAGTTTGTACCGACACCTGTTCATATCCACATCAATATTGGGGACATTTTACTACAGGTATTGCAGGGGTAGGACACAATGAGGCTGCCCCCCCTCTAGGTATCAATCTATCTTTGTTATTTTTTTAAAGAAAACAAATAGGGGTTTAATCACAAAAGAGGTTTACGGTACACCATGTGTAAAGTCCTGGAAGGACTGAGATGAGAAAAGTGGATAGAATTGGAGGTAAATTGGAAAGTGGAGATTTGAAAGTAGAGTATTCCTTCGCAATGAGTGTAGTCCTTAAAACGACTGCAAACCAGAAAGAGTGAAGAGCTGATGAGTAGAGAAGTTGATATATATTTTTTGGTGCCTTGTGCAGGTGTTCTCGGTCTAGAACAGTTCAAGCTTGGCCATGATAATGGAGGCTCCCAAGATCACTCTCGGATCATGTAAGTTCCACCATCCCATACACCCACCCTCATCCCCTACCAAACCCCAACCCTACCACTAAAGCCCTTAACAATAACATACCCCAAATAATATGAATTCACATTATAATATTGTCAATACAACTGTTTTCTATACTCTTTTGGCACACGTTTGTTCAAAATAAGCGGAAAAGGATGAGGAAAGGGAAGAGGTTATGTTTGAATCATGATTTACGATGTATCTCTTTATTTGGTATAACATGTACGCAGTGTTCTCTTAATCTTTTCTTCCTCTCCTTCCATTATTCGTTTCCCGTCTCCTGTGTGACTGCCTCTGTCCGTCTGTCCCTCTTTATTCCATTCTTTCCCCCCTTTTCTCTTTCACCCCACTACCCCCATCCCCACCACAACCCTCCCCCCCCCCCTTCCCCACGCGCGCGCGCATGCGCATGCACACACACACACACACACACACACACACACACACACACACACACACACACACACACACACACACACACACACACACTTCTCCCCAATCGTCTCACATTCACTTCTTCTCCCGTCTTTCTGTTCTCATTTGTCCTGTTCGCCACACCGGAAGACGTCTGTCGTACAATGCCAGCGAATACGTACCCCTGGCTCGGGGGGCCTACGAGGCGTGGGGGGAGGCGGAGAGGGAGTCGGGCATCCAACTGGTCTACAAGACTGGCGGACTGGACATCGCCAAGAAGGGGTCACGCGGACAGCTGGTCATGGAGAAGTTTGCCAATGCCATGACAGAACACAACGTCCCGTAAGACAGAGTCCGATGACGATGATGCCGGTGATAATGATGATGACGTAGGCGATGCTAATGATGTTGACGGTGGTGATGGTGGTGATGATGATAATGATGGGTTATGAAAGTGAGGATAATGCTGATTGTGACGTTGACGATGATGATGATGGTGATGATGGTGATTCGACGAAAGTAATGAATGCTAGTGGTGGTGACGGTGATGATGGTGGTGATTATGGGTTGGGATGAGGATAATGTTGATGACAACGACGACGACGACGACGATGATGACT